>JADLIF010001850.1:0-60611 GCA_016648015.1 Steinernema khuongi | reverse complement strand
CCCCTTCATGCCCTCGGCTCCCTCAGCCTCCCTCGGCCATCAACCGGTTCTTTTCAGAATTGGTCTCCGCAGACGAAGCGCGTCCGCACCGACGCGATGACGGAGCCGAACGGGAAGCTCGCGGCGTCGATGGAGTCGCTCGACGCGCTGAGCACGACGAGTTCGTCGACGACGCCTGGCGTAGGCGCCTCTCCCGCGCAGGTGCGCACCTTGTTCGTGTCGGGACTCCCGATGGACGCGAAGCCCCGGGAGCTGTACCTGCTGTTCCGCGCCTACCCCGGCTACGAGAACTCGCTGCTGAAGGTGACCAGCAAGAACGGGAAGACGGCCTCTCCGGTGGGCTTCGTGACGTTCGCGTCGCGGCAGGACGCCGACGAGGCCAAGCGCGCCCTCCAGGGCGTCCGCTTCGACCCCGACTACCCGCAGACCATCCGCCTGGAGCTCGCCCGCTCCAACACCAAGGTCCAGAAGCCCAAGCAGACGTCGCCGCCGATCCTGCCGCAGAGCGCGTCCGCCCTGCCGGCCATCTTGCCGCAGGCCACCTTCATGCCGCAACTCCCCGCCGACCACACCTCCATGCTCCTGGAGCACCTCCCGCTCCTGCAGGAGAGCCAGCTCAGCCTGGCGCTTTCCGCCATGCCGCAGACCATGCCGCAGGCGATGTCGCAGGCCGCCGCGTTCCAACAGCAGCTGCAGTTCCTGCCCGGGGGCATGATCCCCTCCACGGCGGCCCTCCCCATCGTGCACACCTCTACGGCCGCCGCCCTCTCGCACCACTTCCAGCACGCCGCTGCCGCAGCCGCGGCCGCGGCCGCGAACGGAGGCCACGCCGCGGCGGCGCTGCAGCCGTGCTCGACACTGTTCGTTGCGAACCTGGGCTCCACTTGCGCGGAGGAGGAGATCCGCGCGACGTTCAAGGCCTTCCCGGGCTTCTCACGACTCCGCATGCACAACAAGGGGGGCTCCTCGGTGGCCTTCGTCGAGTTCCAGGACATCCGGCAGGCGACGCAGGCCCTCGTCGCGCTCCAGGGCGCGCAGCTGAGCAGCTCGGAGCGCGGCGGGCTGCGGATAGAGTACGCCAAGAACAAGATGGGCGACGTGAACGGCGGAGCCGGCAGCTGAGTACGGTAGGTCCTGCCGCGCCGCCGCAGCATGCTTAACCCGTCCAGGAGCGGCTTGACTGATGATCTCCGAGCAGCTTTACGGCGTCGCCGCACACCTTGTCCTCTGTGATATGACACCGTCGTCTCCTTCTCCTCCTCTTTCACTTGTGTAAATTCTGCCGCCTACCGTACCCCAACTTGTACCTACCCCCACCAGTTGTTCGTTCCGCATCATTCGATTCACAGCCGGGTATCCAGAAGCGAATATAAGTCTCCTCCTCATTCTCTGTGTGTGTTTCGCCCTCAATGCAATAAGTGTGCTCCGAATATATTTTGAGACGCTCCTCTCCCTCGCACCGCATCGCTACTTCACACCGGAGCGGAGAGCGCCGGGTCGAGCCCACCGTTCGGCCCGGCCACGCTCCCTCCACACGACACTCACCGCTCGCCGCCCGACACAGAAGCACGGCACCCTGCTCCCAGCACGCAATCGGGCTAATTAGAGGAATCCGAGAGCTGAGCCGATAAGTCGCCGAGGGACACCGAAAACAAGTCGTAAAAGGCGGATTAAAGCCGCCAAGGTGGACGATGACGGGCAGAGGACCAGGGGCTACGGTAGCCGGGCCGCAAATGGTTTCCTTCCGGCGTCGGCGAAGCCGGAAAGCGCGAAAACAAGAGGCGCGGCCGAGCGAGGAGGACAGGGAAGTGGGCGAGCAAGCGCTGAGAGGCCGGATGACATCCGATATGGCTTCCGATCAGGCTGGAGTGTGGGACAGGGCGAAGTGGAAAAGCGGTGAATCCAGCCTGAGATTGTCTGTAGATAAGGCTGAAGGCGGATTCTGCTTCGATGAAGCCCGCGGAGGCGGAGCCGACGTTCGATTTGTGGTCTTCGACATACTTCACCACTTCTAAGGGCGCAATCTGACTTGTCGGTATTTCGATGCTCGACAGACGTCATCAGAAGGAGAATGACCACTATTTAATTGAAGATTTTCATCCAGTCAGGACTCGGGACGTGGTCCGGGGAAGCAGAAAGGCGTCTTATGTGGATTTCTGGATTTAGACCTTAAGACTTGAGCTTGAGAGAGACTTAAGTTAAAGAACTCTATCCGTCCAAGATGTCTGGGCTCTGTCTGTAGACGAATGTTGTCTCTGAGTAGCAAGAAGAGAGCTAAAAACGATTAGCCGACATAAAGCGCGCGGGAGATCGAAGATCGCATACTCCTCGCAGGACTTCTCCGAAGCCAGAGAAGGTCCCATCCACTGAGATATTGACTCCCGATTTGGCACACATATTGCCCGAAGCCTCAGATGTAAAACACGGAAATATTTCCCGAGAGCAGAAGGGATTCAGGCCGACGAACTGGCGAGAGAATATCCCAAAGTGTCCCATCAAGTTCTGAGGTTGAAACATGGGATCACGTAGATCTGAAGGCGCTCATCGTGATGCTTACAGTCGCCTCGGCCACAGATCAATAGATCCTTGGGATGTTCCTTTGTGAGATTCGCAACCAAAGGGGGCCAAACACAAACAAAAGTTGACCATCCGAGCGTTTTGCAAGGAACGTGACCATGGAATGGCTCCTAGAACACAGACGCCACCGAGGGATTCCCCGGTGGAAAGAGAGAGCTCTGGAGAGGACATCTACTAGACGCCTAGAAGTCGCTTTGGGAAGATGTGCTTGTCCGAAGGACTTCAAAGGCCGTGGAGAAACATTTCAGCCTCTAAGGAATATTTCAGCCTCTGATAAGCCTGTCATAAAGCCCTCAATGCTTGACACCCACGGACAATTGGCACGGTTCCCTCCGCAGATCGCTGAGACCTACTTGGCCTCCTTTTCCTACTTTGTGTTTGCTTCGTTTACACTATTCTGTCATTATGTTGCTTGGTCCGAATAAACGACGAACCCTGTTCCTTGATCTCTGGACACCAGGCGACTCTCAGGAATCCCAAGGACCTCTCGAGAGGACGGAAGTCATCGTCTCGGACGGAAGTCCTTTTCGCTGCGAGAGCACAAAAGAACAAAGGCGGGTCCCGGCGCGCGCGACGTCAAGGACTCAATTAACCTCGGCCGTTTGATTTCTTCAACAAACTCGGAATCCAATTTGCTTTCGCCGTCGCCGTCGGAGGTAATCCGATTTCCGTCTCTCTTCGCCGCTCTGAGGGGTCCGCGGAGCGGCGACTGAAGCCTGAAGTCTTCTGGCACGGAGCAGAACAAGTTCCGAGAGATTAGGGTCAACGCTTTTCCCTCCTTTGGGATCAAGTCACACTTCGTGAAGAAGTAACAGGTTTGTCTTGGCTGTACTTCCACGCAGGGCGTCAAGCACAACAGTGGACAGGCTTTGGAGTAGGGATTCTAAGATCCTTAAGATGTTGGACAACCTTTGCACAGATTTATCGCCAACTTTCTTCATTTGGGGCCGTGAGAGCTGAGGAGAAACGATGTAAAGTTATAGTTCTCTGTAAGTGGAGTGTTATCCACAAGTGGCGTACTTCACTGGAAGATGGTCAATGTTATCTCTATCTTTGTAGCCAAAGGGCATCTTATCATGCTTTTAAATGTTCCTTGATTTCGCTGACCCAAATCCTAGCCAATGGTCGCCAGTGATATCTCCAGTCACACATGTCAGAACAAGACAACTAGCTGTTGATCTTGGATCTTTGTTCCATTGTTCTTTCAGCGATTTGTGTCCGTGGAACACAACATTTCCGATAGTAGCGTCACGCACCACAACATGTTTACGGTAACCGCAGCAAAAAGAAGCTAAGATCATAATCCTAAACTTGCTCGTGGCACTGATGGTATCAAGCCTCTTCAAAAGCCCACTTTGAGAGAACTTGTAAGTGTGTGGTTATCGTCAGGATCACATTTCAAAGTTAGATTTCAAGAAGGACAGGTATGGGGCTCTGCTCTAGAGCATCCACCTTAGCCTAACAGGGAGCTCCATTATGTCTTCAGATGAAACATCTCCTTCCTGACGCTTCCACTTCTCCGAGCGCCGCTTCCGGACTCGTTCCTCGCCCCGTCCGCTCCACGAGGGCGTAATTGCCCAAAATTGGCGTGCGACAATTACCGCCGCTGCCAACCTCAATTCGGCTGACCCGAATTCGCCTCCTCCGCCCGGAATCGGGGCGAGACGCGGAGCGTGCAAATCGCCGCGATCTCCTTTGTCCTAATAAACATAAAAGCCCTCCCCGGCAGTGAATAATTCAGCGGGATACGGTAGTCGCCAGTCCATGCATTGCCGAGTGGCATTGTCATGACTCCGGGGCCCTTGGCTCCATTAGACATGAATCGTCTCGTCGGACATGCATGGGGAATGCCCCAAGAAGCTGGAGTCCTTCGTGCGGGGAAGGTTGGCATATTGGAAGAATCGCCGTCGTGGGTGGTCCCGCGGAGGACGACCTTGTCGTGGCGGGGATGACGAGAAGATGGGGGAGAGGAAACGGCGATTGGGGAGTGATTGAGATGGATGGAGCGGAGACGTTGATTATGCGCTCGTCCGAGAAGGTTGTCCGACGCGCGGGATGCGCGAGGGACGCAAGTCGCACTCTTGCGGGGATTTATTGCTGGTCCTCGGCAGGGTAAACATCACTCGCGTGTAACGGAGATGACGGATGGGAAGTGCTGGACAACAAGGGTGCAGGCCGGAGCTCTGGAATGGAATTAACGCGTCAGATGGAAGGGAGCTGGCAGAAGGGTTGTCAGTTCGCCCAGAATGGAGGTTGTTCAAAGGGAGTCAACAAGGGGAGCACTTGAACCTGCTGCTCTAGAATCGGGTTCATATGCGTCATAGAAGCGCAGGGATAAGTGGCCTAGGATACGTTTAGGAGCCGGCTGTTCTCCGGGGAAGAAGAAGACTGCTCTTGGATGCTCTTGGATGCTGCTCTTGGATCGAGTTCATATGCGTCACCCAAACGTGAAAAGAACGCATGTATTGCCTCGGACTGAGAAACGCTCGGAGGGGGTTCGAATCCCACTGGAGCCGGACATTTTATTTTTCCAGAAAATGCAATTCCATATGCTTTTGCAGACACTTTCACTTTATTGGACATTCCCAGTGAGTCAATCGCTGCCTCGTCAAACCGGATACCTTCCCATGCATCACAGTTGTTTTCCTCACCCATGGGTTTTCCTTCAGCGTGGGAGCCGACTAGGGTTATCCTGCATTTACGCAGTAGTCGCCGGAGTCACTCCAAGCATCCACACATAATTTTACAATCTTAAATGTATACAGTATCTTCATTGTATACAGTACCACGCCTATGCAGTAGCAATCCTAATGTAAGCGCAGAAGAAAATATAGAAAAATTTGAGTGCTCAATTCGAACCTTCCATTCTTATGATTTCCGCAGTTCCATTTGGACCTCTTCTTATAATTCGCCTTGTGCTTATCCAGTCTAAAATATGCGTTACAATGCACGCCATAAAAGTTGAACGTAGACGCCTCTGAATGTATTATTCATGGGCACATTGCAACCTCAAAATATCAACTGCTAGTGCAGGATTCCGATTGAAGGCCGGACCAAGGAGGAACTCCACAAGAACGACATAAGATACTAAACAACAGTTTTTTGTTTTTGTGACCCTACAATGCTCATGACACACTTCAGTGGACCGGTCCTTAAGGGTATTTTGCCGCACAACCGGTACTTGACGTCTTGCATGCCCTTCCGTTCAGTGGTGAAACAAAGGTGAGCTGAGAATAGAGCTCCACTACTGGGTGGCAATCGATCCACTTTGCACTTTGCAGACTCGCGAACAGACAGTCTGAAAGTGACCTTCCCTGTCTGCAGCTCTTGACCGTTCTCTTGCCTGTGGAGCAGACATAGACACAGACAGTCAAGGCCGAGTTGCGACACCTCAGTGATTCGCCTTTCAGTCTTTGGCGATGTTATGAGCCAATCGAGCACCTCAAAAGCCCGCACAAAGTAGCCCGTGAGGAACAGGAACAATAGGGACAGCTTGCACTACTTTATCTTTAGCCGCAGCTTCACGCGTATCTTCTGGGACTAGGTTGTGAAGAGAGTTGCCGGAATTGCTCCATAAACCGATCCAAAACGAGTTTTTCCGCCCTTCTTTGCTGTCTTGAACTGAGCAAACCCAAAAATGGTCCTTAAGACAAGCATACAGCGGGAGGAAGCCTTGCATTGTTCTTCTACAACGAATTCCTCTACGCACAAATGCAGAAGCGCACTGTTCTGGCTGTGAGGCACGCCATTCAATCACCGCCAAGTGTCCGCTCTCTAAGAAGAAGCAGCTTTGAAAAGCAAATACCGTAAGGCCTGACCCAATCACTAATAGAACCACAAACAGATCCAGACCCAACCATCAGTGAACCTTGCCTCTCTACGGGTATCTCTGCACCATAGCAAGCACGTGTCCTTTCCTCCATTACATCGAGAGAACCGCGTTCTCCGTGCTCCTGGCTCGGCGCCACTCCCGCACGTGAGAACGTCGATAAAGCACCCCGATCGGGCGATCACGCCGGCGTCGAAGGAACGTGGCGATCCAATTACGCCGGAGGAACGCATGAAACGCGAAAACCGCAATTTGCGCGGCGAAATGGAAAGTCGAAGCGCTCGTAAAGTGTAATCACCACTTAACGGCGCGAAAAACTAATCGCACGCGTCGCGGAAGATACTTGGAATGAGCGCGGTCCTGCACATCGTCATAAATCACGGACTTGTGGCGGTGTTGGTCCTTCGAGGAGTGACGGCTGGGGACCCTCCAGGAGAGCGCATTAGCACCTCGGCCGTGATGAATGAGGGAAGGAGAGGAAGTTGTTGGGGTTGTGACACTTGTGCTCTTTGAACGGCGCAGGAGGAAGGCGTAGGGCTCTGAAGTAAGGCTTCATCCATTCCATAGGCTTTTTAGGACTAACCAGAACCCTCAAAACATCTCTCTCCGGCTGTTAGAGGCCCATCTAGCGAAACTTGAGGGGGATCTGTAATCGCCTCTATTCCCGACGAGCTGCAGAGCACCTGTCCTGTCTTAAGAAGACACTTATGTAATGTGTCGATGACAATTTCGAACGCTCTCGAGAACTCCGTCTTTTTCCTCTGATGTTTTAGAGCCTATTGTTCCTTATCTCTAAACCACAGTCGTGAAAGGGTCCCACTGCCGTGATTACCGTAATCAACATAGGTTCCTCGTTCCCAATCAGCGGGAAGTGTGCAACCAGTGCCTCAACTTGTGCGCAGGTGGAACTCAGCAGAGCTAATTTGCTTTTGTCGACGTGCTTAATCGCATTTCGCTTCGGAGAGCGAAGATAATTGAAAGATCTAGTTTGGACGGTCATGTTGTCATGGTGAGAGAGTGGCCCTGATCACCATGAAAAACTAACGAAGTTGTTGTGCCACAGGAGCGATACTCTTGGCCTCTGGACCGCAGAGAGGTCAGCCTTTCTGAGCCTTGCGCTGAAGTGTTCTGGAACAGAGGGGGAACCGATCAGAGGGCAGATATGGTTGGTGACATGAGATGCCTGGGGGCCCTTCTAAGCATGGAAGAGGACCAAAGCTGTACATGTAAGGCATGGAGAGCGAATGTACTGTGCGAAGGAGGTGGTCGCAGGATGGCTCTGTAACACGATCCCGCAGTCGTAGCGTCCTCTCCCGTTATTGTTCCTGAATGGGCCAAGTGAAGTGTCGAGTTTCGGTCGCATCAAACTCTGGGTCAAACAAAGAACAACTGAAGTACACCGATAGGATTCACGAGCTCCGAGGGTGGGAATGGGAGTCACCCAAGAGAGCGTTAACATCCACCCCAAGTAACCTGTTGGGACGTTTATGGGCATTCTTGGTTGGATGTCAAAGGTATTCAAATGGAACCCCTAATCTATCTAGAAACACGTGGAATTTCAGGCCAAAATTTCAACTTGAACTCTACATATTGAACTCATCTCCTTGCCTAACAGGGAGTTTCCAAAGCAGAGCGAGAGACGGCTTTGCAACTACCACGAGACGGCCATCCTAGCTTCTGTTTCAGATACTGATCTAATCGGACCGCGTGGCGTTCCATTTACCTTTCTGTAACGTTTGCCCGTAAACCCGAACACTGTTTCCTTTTTGATCTTTGGCGATGTCACCGTTATCAATCACGCGCCCCTTTTTGCTCTCCCAAAGTCAAGAACCCCTGTTTCCACGTCGAAAACATTCCTTTTCACGCGGCGGTGTCGCACCACAACCGCTAAGTGGGAAAGTGCGCTACGAGCGACAGAAAAACACAATTACCCGGCCAGGTTGTTTGTGGGCCTTTGAAGGAGAAGGAAAACCGCATTCTTGGTGGTCGGAGCGGGGAGCGTCTCGAGAATGCCCGGAACTAGAACTTCCAGGGAGCGTGTAGTCCTGATAACCTTGCAAAGCGCATCCGTTTGGAGGGCATGATGCCCTGATAACGAGTGGAGAAGGCTTTAAAAGTGGAGTGAGGGAGAGCTAGTCACAAGATCTCGCGATGGTCCTCCGCTTCTTGATCCTCGCCGCGCTCCTGGCGCTCTCCTCCGGCTGCGAACAGTTCCCCAACGGCACGGAGACCACCTTCAACTGGTGGCCGTGTGCCTCCGTCGCCGGAGTCACCGTCAGCTCGATGAAGCCTGTGAACGCCGATGGTAAACCGACTACCGTAACCCTATGAAGGGGAACCAGGCTTCTTCATGTTCTTTCTTCCTTTCCTTGACTTTTCTGTGCCGACCTAGATGAAAACAGGAAGAAGATTATAAAACATAAAATCGACTGATCTTTAAATTACGGTAGCTCTGTTTAGGAAGTCTACAGTATCCCGTGAAGCTCACGGACAACCTGAACATCGCTGTCAGTCTTGTCAACAACAAGCAGGTGTACGACAAGCTCACGCTGGACGTTAGCATCTGGGAGTGGGGAGGCTTCAACGGATGCGCGTGGTCCGAGATCAACACCTTCGGTCTTTTGTAAGTCTATCTGCAAGGAACGTAGACAGTGAGATGAGACGTCTCAAAAACCTAGACATGGCCTAGACACCGACCGAGGCAGGTGCAGACAGACCAACCGCTTCACAGATTCTGGCACTCGGGAGTAGAGGCCTGCATGTCTAGACGCCCTTTAGACATGAGAGTAGTCTTGCCTAAAAGTGTATACTCCTAGAGCGCACCAGGACGCGTGCACCAACGGCTTCCCCTGCCCCCTCAACACAGGCAGCCAGGCTATCACTGTGGAGCTTCTCTTCAAGAAGTTCGGAGCCATCATCGGCCTCCTCAAGAACAACGCCGCCTACCAGATCCAATACAAGCTGACCGCCGCCAACGGAGACACTGTCTGCCTGATGGCCCAGGCGCGCGCCCTCACTCACTAACCAAGAAGATTTTATCGACGCCCGTATAACAATAAATAGTGTGTGAAGAATGACTTTGGTTGAGGTTCGATCACAGGTTGACAAGATTAGAGCTGGAAGAGTTATGTACAACGTTATTAACGAGCCTATGGGAGACTGTACAATGAGGGAAGATGAGATCATAGGAGCTAGTCCGTCTTGACTTTTACCCTGTAGCGGGACCATCGAATCAGCGTGTCCGGAGATCGGAAGAGGAAGAGAAGCTTGCCGTAGAGTCGAGATTCTAGGTAAAAGTGGCGCTTCTCACGAACTACGTAAATGTCCTGAAAGTGGAGAGATGGAGAACGGAAAGAAACGAAGAAGGCTCACCTGGAACAGCCTCAGGACGTTCTCCACATTCGGAAGATTCTCGACGATGGCGTTGTTGACACCTGTCTTCACGACTTCTCGCGTGAACCTACCAACGACGAGAACCACGGCGATGTACATGGCCACCATGCCTCCTCCACCCACCACGTGGCTCATCCAAGAAGGCACCACGCGATCCACGAAGATCACGACGTCATTGCGGAAGCGCACGCTCCAATGGCCGTCCGAAGACAGGGACCACTCCGTACCCATCGACGCCAGTTTCGTGGATTCTGAAAAGATTCTTCAGCTCAGTCCTTGGAGCTCAAAGCTTACGGATGTCGGGACCGTTGAACAGTGGATTCGCGGAGATCAAGTCTCCTTGTGGAGGCACGATGATGAACTGAGCAAGCGGCATGTCGAAGAAGAACTTGGACTGCCGACCTCCGATGATTTCGCTGAGATTGCGCGCTTCTTCTTTGAGAAGGTAATGAGTGGCGATGGTCTTGTGGACGCGACTCTCGGTTCCATGGGATTCTCGAATGACTGCCATCTCAACAATCAGTGGAGGGCGCTAAAAAGAACACTGTCAGCGAACTCCTGGCGTCACTCACGAATTCATCGCTCTCAAGAGCCCGGATGAGTCTCTTCCTCGCCGGCTTCGAGATCGTCCATTGCGTGAGGGAGTCGCTGTCGAACTTCGCGTAGAAAACGTCTTCGTGGGAGTACTCGCTCAAGAAGACGTCTGCCGACCGTCGAGCTTCGTTGTCATTCACGCCCGTGAACTTGGTGTACATGTCGTTCATCTCGTATTCCGAGAAGGAGCGGAGGCTCGCCTGCTGACATGTCATTTGGTAGAGAGGCTGAACACTGTCATTAGGTCAGTTGAGAGCGGATTAGTACCGGGTAGCCCTGTAGGGTTACGGTAGCGGAGACTTGAGACGGTGGGACTCTACTGCCAAAGGTGTTCAAGAAGGCGAACAGGAGAATCGGCGCAAGGATGATGAGAATCAGGACGAGGATGGAGAGGACTCCTTTGAAGAACTTGCCAGCCATCGGACTTGGGCGACCTCGACGGGTCGGGAAGTACTAGAAGAGCGATAAATAGACCGAGACAAGGCTTCTTCGAGCTTACACTGTCAAACCAGTGGTCGAAGGTAATCCAGCAGTTCTGAGCGACGACTTCGTTGAAGTAGTTTTCCATTCGGATGTAGTCTCCAAAAGTCAAGGAGGTCGACGCAAATGTCCACTCCATGGAGGTGCGAAGTTCGTAGAGGAACGGAATGTTGAGATAACTGAAAAGAAGTAGTGATCTAGAAAGACGCGGGGAGGACTTACATCTTGAGCAGAAGTAGTCGTAGAATACCGTAGTTTCGCGTAAGGATGTTCTGGTTAGTTACACTAGGGTAACCGTTCCGGATGTGCCAGGCGCACATGAAGAGGTAGATGGACTTCACCAAGTAGAGAATCATCGCGACGACGTTCCAAGAGACGGAACGGCCCGTGATGCTTGGCAGAAGGTAGAAGATGATGACGTGGAGCAGTACGGTAAGAAGGACGTAGAAGACGAGGCGACATCCGATCTTCTTGGACAAGTAGAGCCATCGGTCCACAATCATCATAAGGAAGAGACACGGGAGGGTGTAGGCGAACCATCGAGGAAGTCTCGAAGCCTGGACGTCCGCAAGCACGTTACCGGTGCCACCCTGGCCGATCATCGAGTAGAAGATCGTGAGGAGGATCAAGCAGATGGCATCGCAAGCCACCATCCAAGGGTACCAGTCGTGCGTGGCAGGCGGCTTCTTCCTCAGAATCCGGTCGATGAATGGTTTGAAGGCGAAGTAGCCGCTCCACTTGTTCGGTTTCTTTTGTCTTCTCACTACGGTAGTCGTGGCTCCGGAGGCATTGAGGGTCGCCGTGGCGTTAGTGGTCAACGTGCTGCAGTTGATCGCTTCGACGTCGACTCGGTTCGAGTGGTCCCCTTCCAGGAGTTCCCGTTCGCGTATGATCCATCCATCGCTCCACAGTCCCAGGCGGAAGAGCTTGTACCTAAAGCTCAGGAGTAGGTAGAAGCAGTGGAAACTGCAAGGTACCGGTGAATGAAGAGCATGGAGAGGAGAGCCAAGTCCCAATAAGTGCCTCCAACACTGGGATCCGTCCCGAGAAGCCGTCCAGGAAAGAAGGGGTACCTTCCATCGGCGCTCGCTTCGTTATCCTTCGCTCCAGTGAAGATCTCGTGTTGGAACAGGAGCCGAAGAACGATCACCAGCTGGATGTAAATGAGGTTGATGATCCAAAAAGCCTTCGGTGGTCGGGGAATGCACAGAGCGGCCCAGAAGAAGACCTAAAAAGGATTGACGACTGAACTCAGGAAATGTCTCCTCACCATGATGGGGAAGGGGAACGTGAGGAAGGACGACTTCGACAAGTGCACTATCAGCATCAAACAAAGGCAAAGGAGCTCCGACTGCGCCATGACCCAGTGCGAAGTACTGTAGATGATCTTCACGGTGGGTGGAAGGCCACGCCACTCGTCGATTGCTTCTTCCCACAAGGCGTCGGATGTCATCTCTCCCCGAGAATTGGTGACTGATCTGTCCAGTTCATAGCGAAGGACTCGGAGCTTCTCGCGGGAATCTGCACACAGAAGCCTCTGAAACAGTAACTCGGATGATACTTGCGCGTGTCGTCTCTAGAGACACCAGCAGACACAGACATTAAGGTTGTCTCAAATCATCGATAGACATAGACATCAAATGTGCCTAAAAATCTTTCAAATTTTGCAGACATAGACAGCAAGACAGACTGTCTAATTGGAAATCAACCACACTCATCGTAGTTCACACAAAAAAAAATCGGCTTTACCTGTGCGAAATTTCCTTTCAAGAAGTTCTTGTCGTTCTCAAGAACGTGCGCGATGAAGGCGTGCCCCTTCGAAGTCCTAAACAGCCACTCGGGGTTGTTGATGAGTTGGCACAGATGTCCGACGGTCACTTTCACGCTCTGGAGAACCTCCCTCGTCCTCTCCGCCATGGTCTCGTCGTTCATCACATCCCTTCCATTCTCGTTAGAATCGCCTTCTGAGTCATCGATCACATGAACCGAGATGCTGTCGACGGCGATCGGTTCGTCCCGGCTGCTGATCGAGTGCATCGGACGGCGCTCCTTCTCGTCGCCGTAGCACTTCGGGAAGAATCGTTCACTCATCATGTAGTAGTACCCGGAACGCTTCAGCTCCTCGTGAGTCCGTGGGAAGGGCAAACTTTGGTCCCGGAGACGGTCCTCCTCCTCCACCATCATCTCGATCATGTGGATGTTGGAGTGGAGGCGACGCTCGTTCCGACGACCTTCGCGCTCCTCCATCTCCAGAAGGATTTCCGCACCCCTAGAAATCCACTGCATTTTCGGGACTACTAGAACTCTGGTACCTCGATCCAAGAATGCGGTCCGCTCGGTAGTCCATGATGACGTGTTGGAAGTACCACGAGTTGAAGATCCGCTGCTGGAAAAGCAGAAAGACGAAGCAGACGATGTCGTAGACGACGGAAGTAGGAGAGGCTGCACAGATGGTGGCAGACTTGTCGGCGGACCCTTGGCAATAGATGTTGAGAATCTTCGACATCCAGCAGGGAAGAGTTTGGCCAAACTGGCATACCGTATTCTGCAAGTCCCCAGTTACTTCTGGAAATGAACAACATGAGCTTACGATGTAGAGCATCTTAATGAAGAGGACGACCAGGTTGTAGACGATGAGCCACTTCCACGGCTTCATAGCCAACGTAAAGGAGTTCGTCGAGTAAAGGTCGGTGCCCTTCCAGAGGATGGTAAATGCCGCCATGAGGTAGCCGAAGGCGAATACGGAGCCTCCATCGATACCCGCGACCAAGACGACGATCAGGGTAACCCAGTGGCAGTAGAGGAAGACGGCCGAGTGGAGGTAGGAGATGAAGTTCTGTTTCCTGGAGATGAAGTCCTCGTATATCGGCGGGATCTCGATTTGGTTCGCGAAGGCTTTGGAGACGATCTCCGTCATTGGAGTGTTGTCCCCGCCCGGATGGTCAGCCGGACGGGAGAAGATCTCGTTCTGCCGGAAGACGAGCAGCAGGAAGACGAAGTCGGCGATGATGATTGCAGCTGACTGAAGACGCATCGGAAGGAGGAACCAGCGGATCTTGGAGAGCGTCCAGTCGTGCCACGGGTACCGCGTGCAGATCACGAACTACAAGAACAAGAGGTTACGCAACCAACTGGATCACAAACCTGGTCGGGGAGCGATATCGCGGAGACGTACTCCAGAAGAACAATGAATACGAGGCACTTGGCGAAGGTGCTCCACATCTGCTTCTGGATCTTCCGAGGCATCATCCGGATTCCGCACATGGCGACGATGTAGAAGAGCCCGACCCAGTTCTCGTGGTTCCAGGCGAGAATCACGCCGTAGATGAGGCAAACCTCGACTCCGAACTTGTGAAGGCCGTACTTCAGCAAGAACTTCAACATCGATTTCACATTCTGAACACTTTCTGTAAGAGATTTCCTGTCAGTTCAACCAACCTTCTCGGCGGAGTCCCGGCTGACGCGCTCGAGGAACTCCGAGGAACAAGTAGATAACGAAGATCGGAAGGAAAGGAAGAAGAGGAGCACAATGATTGAGGCGGACTGGTGGGGAAGGAACCCGATCCAGGTGAAGAGATTTTCATCGAAGAGGATGGTCGATTCTCGAGCCGCTGTGCAGTTTGCCAAGTGGTCCACGGCCGGGATCTCGAGACGCATGAAGAAGTAGGAGACCAGCCAAATAGCGGAGAGCAGCACACAGGAGAAGAAGGTCACAAAGGAGCCCTCGTTCCCGACGGCCATCACCAGGCCGAGGATCATGATGCCGATGCCACACAGGGAGACATTGAAGACGGCGAAGATGCAGAGACCAAGCGCCAGGATCCAAGCATAGTGAACTTGTAGGAAGTGGATCAGCCCTGAAATTAAGTAATTACCGCTTGTAGTGGATGAATGACTTACAGAAAGAGCGTCGCCTCCGGACAAAGACGTTCTCAAAGGGGACTTCAACAAGTCGCTTCATGTGGATGAAGACTATGAGAACAATGAACAGAGATGGAAGCCACAGCTTTCCCAGAAGTCTTCGCGCCTCGCTGGAGACCCACTGGTCGGGACTGAAGCTCGTCCACTGGGTGTAGATTAGAATGTACAAGTAGTCGAAGCACACGTAGAGGATGCAGGCGAAGAGACACACGGAAGGCGTCGCCCAGTCCCACTTTCCGCTGTCGATGAAGGGTGCTTGAGCCAGCGGAAGGTCAGAAGCCGTGGTGGGAAGGTTTCCGTTTGGGTCTTCCGAAGGCAGATGGATGGTGAAGTCCAGTCCATCGCAGTACCTCGACAGGAAGAACGGAATGGATAGAAGTACCTGGAAAACCAAGATTAAAGACATGTAGGAAGACGAGTCCAACCTTGGCCGCTAGAGAAACGAATGCAGCTCCTCTTCTGGTCTTGTGGAGTCCGATGCGATCCCATGGCTCGGGAGGTAGATCCACGAGACAGCAGATGTATTGTATTATGAGAAGTGCCACGGCGAATCCGATGACCAGCGGGGCGACTCTGAGACGGTGCCTTCGCTCTCCGATGAGCGAGAAGATGAGCCAGGAGATGATGAACCAGGGGAAGGTGATCCAGGCTGGGAAGATGATGGCCCAGGCGATAATAGAAATCGGCGTAAGCAGGTAGACGTGACGGAAACTCCTCGGGAGCAGCACGGATTCCAGACGGCGTCGATTCGGCTCCAGGCGACAGCGGATGAGCACTCCAAGCAGCAGCGCCTCGGCGATGACTCCTACGTATGCGCTCCAGAACTCGAGGGCGCAATCCTGATCTCGGGTGTCACATATCAAGTACGTCAACCCGATAGATCTGCAATGAAAGAAGGAAATTATGGGAAGAACGCGAAGAAACTCACCGAGCGACGGTCACATTGAAAAGTACCCTCAAGGGTCGAATCTGGAAGGCCAGGAGCAGAAGAAGCCTGGAGAAGACGACGCCGATGAGCACGTTGAGTGCCTTCGCAGTAGGAACGATGAACACATGGAAAGCGGCGGCGGTGGTAAGGACGAGAAAGACCAGGAAACAGATGAGGTGAAAAACGCTCTGATGGGAGATCGACGCTAGGCCCAGGAGCACAAGCCCGGAGACCTCGCAGAACATGACCCGTAGTTGATCGAATCGTTAGTACAATGGAGCTGTCGAGCCCGCTTCCATAGCAGCTCGGGACGAGCTCTGAAATTAAAAGAGAATTATGAAGGAGATATGCATTTGTGTGCGACAATGTTTGCTCGGAAATCGCAATGAATACCGTATCTTCGTCTCTAATCAAAGAAGAAGCTGATAAGATACGACGATGGTCTGACACCAAAAGGTACAAATTGAAAAAAATAACAAAGATAGGTACAAATAGTTGGAAACGCTAAATTTTAGAAAAAAAATCAACAATCCAATGATAGACAATAGACACAAACGAATACAGACATAGACAGAGGCACATCAGCTGACTGGCTGCTTCTGGCCGATTTGCAACGCCAGAATGAATATTCCTAGACAGACAACATAGATAGACAGTTATTCGCTGCTGGAACGGCCGTCCCGCTCGCATGAATCGGGCATATTCAATCGAAGTCGTCAGAGAATCGAAGACCACGCCGCTGGGTTTATCGTGTGAACAGTCGGACTGCGGATTCGGGGAATCCCCACAGCTCAAACCCGACGCGAGCGAAACGTGGGCGACAAGCACGAGATCAGTGCGGACAGTACAAAGGCGGAAGCGCCGCAGCGGATCGATCGTAATCCGTCCCCGAGTTTCCGCGGACGTTCTTCTTCAAAAGTCGCGCATCGATCGTTACGGTGGCGACGGTCGCCAACGCGGGACGCCCAAGGGCACCGCCGGTAGCCCGCGGGAAGTCAGATGGCGCGTGAAAAACGCCGACGGTCGGCTCCCGCCTGGGTACCGCGCGCGAGTCTCCTAGGAGACGAACCGGCGAGCCCCGAGGCTTTGTTTTCCCCGCAGGACGAGTGTTCTCCGTCTTGTCCTTCCTGGGAAAGTTTCCGCCGGAGCTCGCCTGCCCGTTCTGCGCCAAGAAGGAATTTCTTGCCCCTTCTGGAATGGCGAGCGGGGGCGCCCAATGACTCCTTTCGCCTCCTCGCCCATACAGTCACCGTGTGGCACTTCCGGAGTGCCTTCTGTGGAATCGAGGTTATGAAGCCTACTGAGGGCGACCGAAGTGCGTTCACAAAGCCTAATTGCATTTCGATTAAAGGTCGCGCCGCTAATTTGATTCCTGCTGCAGAGCGGCGAAGTCCTCGAGGCGGGAAACTCCAAACGGCGCTCCGTCAGCTGACGAATCCGCCGAAACAAAAACGAATCCAGCCTGGTCGCGTTCCTTAATTGTTTTCGGGGCGATCGATTGGCCGGGGTTTACTGCCTGTTCCACGCCGATTCACGCGGAACTTGAGCCTTGCTGGCCGTCTGTCTATGACCTCTGTCTCGTAGACGCCTGGCTGCACTTTAGACGTCACGTATTTGTGAGCTTAAGGGTGCACTCCTTCTCTTCCATACGTACAATTACTCTCCTCGGTGCTCGGACTCTGGATTCAACTATTGTGTGGAGCCATTAAACCTTCTTGACTCCGTTCGCTTTCTTATCATTGTGACACTTCGGAGACTTTCGTGTCTTTTGCGAATTGGAGGTTATCGAGGACTACCTATGTGTGTTCACAAAACAAGCCCCACCCCTAGTAAGGTGTGAGTGGGTACTTCCGGCCTCCAGTAAGATAGCGCAGAAGAGTGGCTTCCCTCAACAAGCTTACGTCGTTGTGGCCGCCACGTCCCGTGGGGAAGTATTGCTTCTTAGTTTATACCTCCCCCGGAAACGTAGATCCGTCGCTGTTCGACCCCTTCGCGAGCGTCTTCGAACTTTGATGGTTTGACGAAGTTCCTTCCAATGTTTGTGGTACCATTCTCTGTCGAGGAAGTCGCACTCTTCCTTCGAGCAGACCTTCAGGGCCTGCTGAATTCCCAGAAGACGCTCAACTGGGGAGAGTGTGGGAGAGGTCCCCTGGAGCACGAATTGTTAAGGCCGGGCCATACTCTGTATGTTTTTGCATGGACCCTGCGTGTGGTCGCCATACAAAAATAGACGCAGCTCCGCTTCTACAATTCGTGCCCAGAATTACCACATCTCCTCTTCTTTTTCTTCCTCTTTTTACTTTGGAACCTCTTTTTAACTGTTTCTGTTGCATTACCAAGACTCCGCCGACTCCTCTTGTTTGCTTGTGGTAATTCCATAACCTTGAAAGACCTTATTAGATCTCCTGACCCATTCACAGTCTACTTTTGGCCCGTCTTTGTGTGTATGAACACATAAATACCGTTTATGTCACAAATACAGTTAATTTATTCGGTTCGATCGCTTAGAAACAACGATCAGGCGAAGACCATTCGTAAACAGTCGGTCTCCCCCAGTAAGCTTAGGTCGTTGTGACCGTCGTGGCCTGCGGCAAGGTACTGCCGCCTGAGGCTTTCTAACTCATCTTCATTTGCACACTCGAAGGAAACGTAGATCCGTCGCTGGACACCCCCTTCTTGAGCGTCTTCGTACTTGTAAACGCGCGAAGGTTTGAGGAAGGTGACATGATTGTGGTGGTACTCCTTATCAATGAAGTCGCACTCCTCCTTGGAGCACACCTCAAGGGCCTTCTCGAGGGCCCCCAGAGCCGTAGGGGAAGTTCTCTGGAGCACAAACTGTTCGAGTTGCTTCGCTCCGCCTCTGCAGTCCATATCCAGGATCAAGCTCTTCTCTCGAAGTTTCTCGTTGTTCTCTGACCAGAACTGTAGAAGTTCACCGACCGGAGCGCCATCCCACTCTATCCAGGGAGCCACATCTTTGTTCCATATTCTTAACTTCTTAAATTGATCTTGACAGAGGAGGGTCTTCAGCATCTCCATGTTGCCACCCTCACAGGATCCACCGAACATCATGAGTCTGGAAAGCTTTCGACTAGTGATGACCTCTTCAAAGAGTCGAAGTGCGTCGCCGTCCAACTTCTCTTCGATGGCAACGTAGTCCAACCTCCTTAACGAGAACGCGAAGAGGACCCAGGCTTCGCTGATAGATGTCGAAGCAAGCTCGAAGGTATAGAAGGCGTAGGGAAATTTTCGGACAATTCTCATGCATTCATCCACAGTTTCGCGCTTCGTGTCATAAAGAACAAACCAGATCCAGCGAACGTGCTTCTTGGAAACATCTTCGAGCTCCCCGGACCCGTGGACTTCAACGTCAGTGTAACTGAAATATAAATGTTGTTTTTGCACAACTCCGTCCTCTATAACGGCTCTATAACGATATTCATGGTCAACCGCGAGTCGCGCAAGCCGCCCGTAGGCGCCAGAGAGATCCTTCGCGTTCCAAACTCCTGCTAAGCCCAATGTTTCACATACACGTTCACAAAAGACAAACGGGATGTCGTCCATGGCGAGCGGTGATCAGGGCAGTTCAAGAATGAGCGCTGTTGGGTTTGGGGAGAAGCGATGGTGAGAAAAGGTGTCACAGTGAAATGTGTGATTCACAATGAAAGCAAGTTACAATCAAAAAAAAGAGCCAGCAACGTTGTGACGGAATTTCGGAGTTTCCTGGGGACTTTACTTGACGGAGGAGACAACCGAACTTCCAACGGCCCAAAAGTGCCACACTAGCATGAAGTGTTTAAAAGGACATGCTGAAAGTGAACGTCGCCTTATGTAAGGCACCTACTTGCGAAAGAGTTCCCTACTGTTCGATAGGGGACGATTTTGCAGAGCCTTGGTGAGACAGTGACATGTGAATCTGTCTGATTACGGTCACCTGAGGACTTCTTCTCAGGACCCGCCTGATTTCAGCATTTCTGTGCTTTACACATTTCATCTTCACACACTTGCTTCTTGCACCGCAACCAGAAGCTTGGGCTCCAACCACTCCAAAGTTCATCCACTGACGTCCACCGCCAATCGCTCGCCATGAACCAAGTCCCACGTGCCTTCTGTAAGCACGTATGTGACATTCTACACACAAACGGAATCTGGGGAGCGAAGGAGCTCTCCGGATACTACGGGCGCCTTGCCTGGACCAGATTCCGTCATGACTGTGACTATTGGGTCGATGTGGAAGGCGGCAGCAGCCAAGAAGAATATTTCTATTCCGATTACATTGCAGATGAAGTCTACCAGTGCGAGGATATCGAGGCTGTTCCAAAGAAGCATGTCCGGAGCGTTATGATCACTATGTTTGACGCGGAGGACGAAAGCGTGGCCGAATGCATGAGAACTGTCCGCCGGTTCCCCTACTCGTCCTACAGCTTCGTCGTTTACTCGACCTCCATCAACAAGGCCTGGGTCGACCATATGCTTTCACTGAAGCGCTTAAGCCATGTTGAGATCACAGAGAAGCTGAACGACGACGCACTCCTTCTCCTTGGAAAGCTCGTCGCCTGCAGGAGGTTGTCCGTGCTTATAATGTTTGCGGAGGCCTGCGAGGGTGGCAGTATGGAGATCATGAAGACCCTCCTCTGCCAAGAGCAATTTACGGAGCTAAGGATTTGGAATAATTTTGAAGATTTGTGGAAGGACTGGGATGGCGCTGCGGTCGGCGAACTTCTAGAGTTCTGGTCAGAGAACGGCGAGGAACTCCGAGGCAAGAGTTTGTCTTTGGAGACGAACTGCAAAGGCGGAGCGAAGCAACTCGAACAGTTCGTGCTTCGGGGAACCGCCCCCACAGCTCCGGGGGACCTCGAGAAGGCCCTTGAGGTGTGCTCCAAGAAGGAGTGCGACTTCATTGATAAGGAGTACCACCACAATCATGTCACCTTCCTCAAACCTTCGTGCGTTTACAAGTACGAAGAAACTCGCGAAGGGGATGCCCTGCGACGGATCTACGTTTCCTTCGAGTGTGCAAATGAAGATGAGTTAGAAAGCCTCAGGCGGCAGTACCTTGCCGCAGGCCACGACGGTGACAACGACCTAAGCTTACTGAGGAAGACCGACTGTTTGCGAATGGTCTTTGCCTGATCGTTGTTTCTAAGCGATCGAACCGAATAAATTAACTAGTTTCTGATCTAAACATCATTTCTGTGTTCATACATACAAAGACGGGCCAGAAGTAGACTGTGGATGGGCCAGAAGATGTAGTAAGGTCTTTCAAGGTTGTGGAATTACCACAAGTAAACAGGAAAAAAGAAACAAAGGTCCGATGTTATTTCCCGAGGGAGTCTTGGTAATGCAACAGAAACAGTTAAAAAGAAGTTCCAAAGTAAAAAGAGGAAGAAAAAGAAGAGGAGATGCCATAAAAACATTTAATGTTACATGTACCAGGCTAGCCTTGAACTTTAAGCTCCCTACACCCCTGGCATCCGAGAACACTAAAGATTTTTTATATATGTAACTCCTAGCTCGAAACAATGTGGGACCTTCAAAGTTGATAGCCGATGACGATGTGAGTCACGCGCTTCAGTGGCGATGTTGCTAAAGGTGATTCATTTCAGGAGAACAGAGCGAATTCGTATTGCGGTGAGTAGAGCTTGAAGACAATGGAGATTTGTGAACGGAAACTTTCCTTCGGAAATGTTAGAAGATACTACAGAGAGACGTAAGAGACGTCCTACGCGTCATACTTGGCGTCAAAAGAAGATAGAAGTTCTACTAACTCTTATTTCTTGAACCAAGTGCTTTATAACCAGCTCCTCAAATCCCATTTGACCTTGTAGTTTGGAATATCTCAATGTGTGACTACTGTAAGCTTTACGTGGTTTAAGCTTGGTAATAAACCATGGTAAGTTCGAGCAGCATACGACCGATGGTGACCGAGCTATGATGCAAACAGGAGATGCATATATGCACACGAGAACTCGCCTGTTCCTACGTGAAGTGTCTTCTTGAGAAAAACGCGAGTCCCATTCCCAAGAGCTAAAAAAAGAGCCTCAAACAAAAGAGCCTAACGACTCTTCTGTTTTCTACGGTTCGTCAGCTTAGAGGGTGTGACCCTGGACAGTCCCGGCTTGCAACCTTCCATAAACCCATGCTGTATCTAAGAATTATAAAACTCTATAGAACTTTATAGTACAAGCAGAACAGGCTCCAAAGCCCATATCTGCGTAACCTGCCAAAGTAAACCTCAGCTGCTACATCCTCTACCTGGAAACAGTGGTGCCCCAATGAAGGAGATAAGCGCCGTCATCGTGTCCGAGGTGATCAGTCCGAGGAAGAAGAACAAATCGAGTTGTTGTCGAGACTGTTGTTGTTGTTGGGAGCCCAGTTGCTCCAGGAAACTTGTCGATGTAAGTTTCGAAAGCCCGAAAGCCGTTGTTTTGGCGCGTCAAGAAGGTGAGCGGCCGGGGAACACGCCCCTTAGCGCGCGGCGAGCAGTATAGTCCCATTGGGAGAACAGCTCCAAGCTGTTATTAATTTCGAACGGTGTTCATCGATTCGGCATGGATTGCGCGCCGGCGGCAACCGGTTTCCGGCGGCGAAGTCGAAGAAGACGATCTCGCTTTCCCTCCCACCGGGAGCCGAGGAGCATCGGAGATGCGGGGCGATTGTCACTCGTCATCAGTTCCGGCGAGGTCGCCTCCTCGGCGTCGTCCACTTTTTCATCGCACACTTTTGCTCCTTCGCCCGTTTGCATCCGCATGGTCTCCGCCGCCCGGGGCCAAGTGACAGCTGTCGCGGGCCTCTCGATTTCAGCACCGCCAACGCGCCCCTTCTTCGCAGATATTCTTATTTCCCGACTTGAGGGGAGAACTTTTGTTCTGCCTCGCGCGACTCCCCAATTAAATCCATTTGGCACCGCGTGGCAGGACCGGCCGAGGCCGGCTTGTTTATTCATGCGCCGTCCATCGCGCTCTCGCTCGCCTCTCGTCTTCCAGCAGCCCTAGGGGGGTCCCATCCGGGGTCCCCTCGACGCCGAATGTGGTGGCCGCGAATCGATAAAACGTCTTCGGCTTTTTTCGGACACTTGCAATCACACCGCACGTCCGGCCGATAATGCTCCACTCCATTGTTGGAATGCGTCCCGTCACGGACAGGCTTCTGTCTCCCAGAGACTGTCTCTGTCTCGGCGACTGTCTGTGTCTGTGCAGACAGGACGGTAGATGCCATTGGCTTGTCGTGTGCGCTGAAGTTACCCTCAATTTTGTGACTTTATTCGGTGCTTGAGAACAGCTCACCTTCTTGCACTTTGCAGTGCAAAACCGAGAATTACTCATCTCTCAATTGTTCACTTTTTGAGCATCGCGTCGAGACCAATTCCCTAAGACCCTCCAAAGGTTTACTTCAACCTGGGACCACCCTTATGGGCATCCAACTCGATCTTGTAAGATTTGAGCTTCTGAGTCATAGAAGATCGCTGATTTAATCATCGGTTCCATCGTCATTCGTTTTCCCTTTTGTTGTTTGTAGTTGTTTAAGTTATTCAAGATCACTTCGATTATGGTGGCAAGCAAGTCTATTTTAGTCCAAGTCGATCTTCACCGCAGATCGTTCCCTCCACTTCTAGCTTAGGGTCAGAAAAAAGTGTTTTCCTGGATATTGAATGGCCTAAGCTCCAGTGTCAGGCGTGGCGTTTTACAACCAATGTGAGTTCAGCTTCTGTATCTCACCGTAGAAGCCAACGGATTCCGGTACTTGACGCGGAGATCTATCGAATGGGCCTGTTTTTAAATAGGCCTACGTTGGCATGCATAGCCGCAGATGAACCCTCAAAGCTTTTTGATGAGGCTTATGCTTTATTTCCTGCCAGAATCTAAAGATTCCAAAGCCTATGGCATCAAATAGATCCATCGATATTTTGCCTGAGTGGAAGGGGCCATTCTTTGAAGTCGAGTCGACGGGACGGAGTAATGGGAAAACCGATAATTGGAAGCGATCATATTCGTGCGCCTCTCCAGTTGCATATTCTCTCGGACGGCGACGTTGGGTGCTCTATGAACTCGCGGGGCTACTCCAGGATATTCCTCAGCCACACGGCCCCATTACAGAATTGTTTTTTTTTTCGATTTTTGGATCCACCAAGGGTCGCGGGATCAATCAGTGCCGGGGAGACAAGTGGTCAGCAAAGGCACACCTGCTTCTACCAGCAAAAAACGTGCAGAGACGAAAAAATTGGATGTTCGAGAGATATCAACGAGGTGGAACAGGTTTTTTTGGTGCCCAGGAGTCAGTGTGAGGCTTAAGTGTGACGCAAGTAGGTAGGCAACCTCTTCCTCCCTCGCGAATTCTCTGTATTGCCCTGGAGAATGGAGACCTGCGTCGTTATTCCCCATTGTTCAGAATTGGAACGACTAGGCCATGTGCTCCTTGAACGGCTTCCGTCTATGGTTTCCGCTTCTTTGACTATTATAGTAGCTGCCGGAAACTTCTTCGGTAACAATGGAGGGACCTTTTCCTGACTAGGAATTGAGTTTAGGTGTTTATGTCGTACATATTCCCTCTTGTTTTGCTTTTTAATAATTCCGATGATAGACCTTTCAGAGCTTCGCCCGTGTCAAAATAACACCCCTTGGGTGCCTCTTTTGTACTATACCCATAGAGGAGCGCTAGTGTTCCCAGATAGGCCTTTTCCCATTGTTATAAAGAGCTTTGTATCGTGTACCCTGTATTTCGAGATACTTACGCTGTGAAGAACCGAGCTTCAATGGGGTAAGAAGTATTGAAACCTGAGAGTTCTAAGAGTGATTCTTTGAGTCTCAAGAATGTCTCTAGGTGTTCCACATAATTACCGACAGTTCGACGCCTTGTCATCAGTTTTTAAGGTGTATCGAGGGTATTTCCGGTAGTTGAATAGGAAAACACAATCGAGATTGGGATCCGCAGTATCCCTGATTAGAAACGGCCGTTTCTTTCCAAAGACTCTGGGGCTACTAGCATGTTAGAGAAAAACTACGCAGAAACAGCGACAAGCACGACAAGTTCTAAGGGTGTGAAGCCCTAGTGTCTTCCAGAGCATGGTCCTAGTCTGGCGACACTAGATTTCCAAGCTTGAACTGTATCCATAACGATTTCAGCTTTTTTTCCACTATTTCAGCTCCAACTGCCCCGTCCTCTCACCCAGTTTGAACCCCCTCGACCACACTGACCGACAAACTTCGGTCCGTTTACTCAGCCAATAATCGGAAACGTAATTACCACAATCTCGAAATTAGTTGCTTTTGGCACATTTCGGCGAAGTCGCAGCATAAAATAGCGCGCTAATGATCCTCCATCTGCCAGAAGAAGTCATCAGCTGGTCACCCCGCCCGTCCTGGTCCTCGTGAAGACACGTAATTATCGCGGCGCGTAAGCAAGCAAACCCACCCTTCGTGGCAATGTTTGCCTTCGCCGCCGAGGCCCCTTATCACCGTGCATCTCGCTTCCAGGTCTCCGCTTCTTATGCCGACAGGAACACTTCCTTCGAGAGCATGTCGTGGTTAGCCGACTTGGTCGCGCGCAACAGTCCCGACCCTCGGGCGCGGCTCGAGCTCGGCGCCGAGATCGTCAACGCCGTCAGCGAGCAGCGGCTCCCCAACGACTCGAAGATTCTGAACGACTTCTGCGACCTCATCGTCCAATGGATGTCCGCGTCGAACTTCAAGGTGAGCGCGGTTCTAAGTGGCGCATTAGATGCGGTTATGGGAAGGGAATCGCAAGGATAATGAGATTCACCCTTGATTGATGGGAACGGTCCATTTCGTGGAGATCAATCTAAGAGTCAACAAACCCTGTGTCGACAAGTAGAGGGCAGTGTAAACATTTTATTTCGGCCCTCTGTGTTTTCGAAATGCCAAGAAGGTTTGGCATTCAGATGCTCTTTACTCTGGCTTTAAGCCTTCTTGAAATAGCCCTTCTAGATCGCCTTATCCAGTGTTTTGGTTGTTTACTGTCTTCCCTGCAAGAGACGGATTAGTCGTCGCCGATTACTCAGCGGATCTGGGAACCATAAAAACAGTTTGCATTTAGTTTATATGTACATATTGATGTTTATCCAACGAACATTCATGTGAAGGACCTTCATTGACTTTGAAAGGGGTCTTTAAGCGAACATTTTCGACCCTTTTGCGGAATCCGTTCGAAAAGATGGGGAAAGCAAAAGTTGGTTTTTAATGTTGCCCTTCTCCAGAAAATGCCTTTTAAAATAGTTGACCAGTTGACCAGGTTACAGGCCAAAGCCGAAGCCAACCGGAGCATAGAGGAAATGGCTTTCTAAGTTACAGCCTAAGCCAGAGACAGAAGCTCGTTGGAAGGGTCGTCGTAGGTGGCCGAAACACACGCGTTTGAGGGATGTCTTGGATTTCCGGGCAGTACGGCAAGATCGTTCGTTTCCCGGTGCCTTCCATGCTTGCTGTCCAGTTGGACAGGGAATAGACGATATGCAACCATAACCTCGTGTTTTGTGATCAACGTGGTTGTAGAACTCAGCAAAGAACTTTGAGGATCCGTTAGGGCCTGGACTGTTGGCCTTCTGTATGAAACACGCTTTCCCCCAAAATGATGCCATTTTTGTAATCAGACCTTCTTGACATGACTACCCATTCACAGGTGTTCGCCCTCGTGGAATACATATTCAGGTTCACATACCCGATCAAATGATGTGCTTTCCGCCTAATTTCGAGTTCCACCTACCCAAGCGGAACGACTCAACACGGCCGTTTAGGTCTCACTTCTTGCCACCCAAATCGCATCCCGTTCCATCGACGTCTCCGGCGACATCATCTCCCCCTACGTCGTGGACCGGCTCCGGCACTTCGTCGAGCGTCTCGGCGACTCCAAAGCCAACGTCCGAGATGCCACGGTGGACCTGTTGAACGACCTCTCGCAGACGAGCAACGCCTCTCCCCAAGTGGTCATGGAGAAGCTCATGAACGAGCTGGGCCACCGCCAGTACATGGTCAAGATCGGCGCCATGCAGGTCATCAAGGACATCATCGATGAGAAGTGCGTAATCTTTGGGGGCTAGCCAAGAAGGCGACCTTGGACCGAGGCTAACTGTGAGCATTTCAGTCGCCAACTGGTAGAGAACCAAGTCCAAAAGCTCATTCCCACGCTCTGCAAGTTGATGGCGGACGCCAACAGCGACGTCAGAGAGATGGCCACCAGCACTCTGGTGACGTGCTGCGTCAACTACGGCGGCGACAGTGTGTGCCACAAGATCGCGGCGAACCAGCGTCTTCCCTCGGCGAAGCTGCAGCTCGTCAAGGACCGCTACAAAAGGACGCAGAACTCGGCGCCGGCCACCTATGTGTCCGGCCACAACAACCAGATCCCGTCGACGTCACGCCATTCGCTGCCGTCCATCACGCCAAGGAGGACCTTGGCGAGGACCAGCTACAACAAGTGTAGGTCTTGTTTACTTTACGTTTTTTTTTTCGTGGTTTGAGGAGCGTTGGTTGTTAACAGGTATGAGAGGTTCCGAGGTGGTCATAGGGCCCAGTTAAGGCTTAGGCAAATGGCGGGTGAGGTTCCCTTGGGTGCAGGGTCCATGGGATCGATTTATTCACTTTTTTGCCTCAAAATATCAAATGCAAAACCCTGCCTTTCAACATTTCTGAACCAAAAATGGTCTTGCACCCCTCCTGCGGAATCCCAATCCCGAAATCACGGCCTCACGCTGTCCCCTACTGGTTTTTAACGCGTGCAGATCATCGATAGAACGGGCACGTTAGCCACTGCGTCGAATATAACTGTAAACAGTCCGGCAGGGTTGTTTGGACGCCGCCGATCGGCAAGAGATAAATACAGGTCGAATCCCCGAAGAGCCCCAATATGCCCGTCATCCCGGCTCCCCTCAAACGCCAATTGGATTCCCCTCCTGCGCACGCCGGGAAATAAATCCCTCGCCGAAGATCGGAGCTGCACGCTCTAATCCCCAATTCAATTAGTGCGTGAGCGGAACTCTATCGCGACACAAATCTACCGTCGTTTTTGATGAGCTCTTCGGAAGACCTCGACCTTGGACGACCCCGGCGGTCGCTCCCTCTCCCCTGTACGCTCGTTTCACTTTCCGCTTTACTGTAGTCGCGTGGCGACATTTAAGTCTTCTTCCTGCTCTTTCTATTGATTATTCAACGCCCTGCTGGGGCAAACAATTGCTCGCAGTGTGCGCGTGGCTCCACCGCAACTGCAGTTCGATGGGATGGGAAGGTGGCACGGCGTGAGAAATCGCAAAATTTGCGGAAAAGGGCTATTGGTGGATGGCAAACATTGGCCTGGTATGACTGTAAGGGACTATATGACCCTACGTGTTGAATCAAGAGTTGCTTGGGGCATTTTTGGTTCACAGGTATGGGAAAATGCTTTAATTTTAAGGTCCTGAAGAGTTCTGAAACCTGAAAAGTTCTGAAACGTTTGAAGCCCTCAAATTCCATTTTCTTGCGCTCACATGTTTCTCCCGATGAAGCCTACAAGGAGGCTCAGGCATAGGGCACAAACTCTTACTATAAGAGCATGTTTACCGTCATGATGCCATCTCAATGGCTACAAATCATGCGTTGGCCTGTAGTACCACATTTAAAGGAACTTTTAGTACGTCGGACATGTAGGGCCCTTTCTCTGATTCAATCTTTTGGCCTTGCTCCAAAACCGACTCGTTGAAGTTAATTAGAACTGCATGGGATCATGTTCATAACCATCAAGGACCATTCTCAGCAATTCACACCTTGGGGCTCAGCACCTGCCTTAGGGGAAGCAACTAATAGTTTCAGCGTGAAGCGCAAGCTCGACATCACAGTAGCTTCACAGTCCTGACATCCCTTTAAATAGGCTTTAGAACGTTGGCCTCGGTTCCCTTTACCGCCTCGCTCCTTAACCCCCTTAACAAGCCGTCTTCGCAGCCCCCTTCCTGGAAATAGCACTCCTCTCAGCACTTAAAAGACGCTCAAAACAAAACCCACGAATCCGCAGCGCTCCCTGCTCGATTACAAGTGTGAGGGAAAAATGGCGCGCGCGCCTAGTTACCAAGAGTACCCAGGGGCCGCCGCTTCTGCCTGCGTCTCCATAGCAATCGTCGCCGTGAGAAGTCGAATCGCGCTCCACTCCAGCAGGATGATGTTCCACGCGCTGTTCGGAGGCGCCTCGCGTCCCCAGAAGCTCCCGGCGCTCGTCGTCTCCGGCGCCCCGGAGCCGCCGAAAGGGGCCTCCGCGCCCCGTGGAGGGCCCCTCAACCCTCTGCTACATCAGCGTCGGACGAGTGGGAGGCAAAAACCCGCGCAGAAAGGTGGGTTCCGCACCGACACGCCTGCATGAGCGCGAACGTCGCCCTCCGATTTGGATATCGTTTTTGCGGGAAAGGAACTCGACGGAACTGGTTTGGTCGGGGCTGTCATCATCTGGGATCGGACTCCTTGTTTTGTTGCGAAACGCTGCGGATTCCGGAACTTGGTGCTGATAGCGGGCGATGGCGTTTTCCGCCCATCCTCTCGGCGGAGCTTCTACTTTCGACCAGAAGCCTTGCCATTCAGTGTTTACTTTGAGTACGTTTTGGTTAATCGTTGGACCAGATGGACTTCGGGTCCCGTTTGTCCTTTCGCACACTTTCTCCAGCTGAAGCCGCTTTGGATCGATGGATGCCGCGATTGGAGAGACGCTGTTATGGAGAACACATTTTACCAAGATCCTTATCTTCAGAGCCAATAAGATCTATCGCCATCTTATTTCACTGTAGAGGGAAATTGGTCAATTCTGGGGAATTTGCGTCTTTTTTGCTTCTTAAGACGGGTTCTAAATGGTGAATCTGGTCGCTTTTGCGCGTCATTTAAAGTTCCACTAAAATCGTTTGATACTTCTCCGAAAACGTACAACAAAAGCCCGAAAAACTGTCGTTTGTCTCGTTTTTGTCTGGTTCTTGTCTGGAGTCTAGGAAGCAGGGAAAGTCTCGTATGTCTCGAAAAAGTCTCGTCTGTCTTGCAGTCCTCTCGTTTATCCTGTCCGCCATTCTGCTCATCGGTCTGCAGAGGCGGTTGGTTGTTTTCCACCTTTGCAACCATATCTGCAAGGAAGTCATATTCCTTGACCTTGAGCCCTCACCTAAGTACACTCCGGATGTTTTAATCAGTTTCTGATTGCAATCCGCTCATCAGCGCGCAACATTTTACGATCTCGATGTGTCCGCCGCTAATAGATTGGCGCAGACTACCCTCCATGCTCCAGTGGGCCTCTGTCATGAATTTTTAAGTTTATCGATTTTTCCGTTGTGTTGTAATTCACGTGGAAGCCGCAGTGCCTGGCTCTAAACTGTTATTTTCCAGCGCCGATGTCACATTATCACAATGGTGCAGCAGATGCTGCCAGGGACAAGAGGTTGATGGGGCCTCCATCATCGACGTTCGTGAGCCGCGCCAGCAGTGTGCCCGCCAAGAGCGGAGCCGGAGCCGTCAGCGAGGATCACTTCCGCCAAGCGTTCAACGAAGTACCTCGTAAGGCCGTTTATGATGGACGAGAACTTGCGTCCTCATTGGAGACGATCCGAGTAACACTCGAAAATACTAATCTGGACTGGGATAAGCGAGTTAAGGCGGTAAGTGGCATAACTTCTTTTTGTACGCTCAAAATAAGCTCTTCAGATGAAAGAATTACGCGGTCTCGTGAATGGGGGAGCTATGGACTTCCCAGAGTTCGACGACATGTTCCGCTCCCTCGAAGCCGGCATAGTTACGTCTATTAAGGACTTGCGCTCACAAGTATGCCGCGAAGGATGCATTACGCTGGCGTTCCTCTGCGAGAAAATGGACAGAAGCTCGACAGCGCGACTAACAGAGACCATGATGCCCATACTGATCAGCCTCATGCAGAACTCCGCCAAGGTCATGGCTTCTTCTGGAGTCCTTGCCTCGTCATATGTAGTCAAAGTAAGGTTTCGTTCGATTTGCACTCAATTAGGTTGCCCTTCCAGCATTCAAGAAACCCAAAAATCATCCAGCTGGTCATCGACGCGTTGAAGCACAAATCAAAGGAGATCCGCCGATGTAGCTTAGGACTGATCACCGATATTCTGGTGAACTGGGAGCCGAAGGTCACGGAGCGAAGCATAGGATCCATCGTCGAAGCCATTCGCACGGGTTTGAATGACGCGGACGCCGAAGCTAGGCAGAAGGCTCGAGTGGCCTACAGCGAACTGGAAGCGAAGTTCAACAAGCAGGCTATGTTCCTCTACCAGGGCCTGGACGCCTCCAAGCAGAAGATGCTGCACGGCCAAGTGAGCCAGTCCTCCTCGACTCACTCCGTAGCCAGCGAACGAGAAGTTGCGCAGCGAGGTTTGTCCGATCCCTCCTCATACGTATTAATTCTTATTTCAGCCGCTAACTACCACGCTGCACGATCAACTAGCGATATCAACATCGGCTCTGCAAGACGTGTTCAGCAAACCCCGCTACGGTATACCAATGCTCGGCCGGCGCCCGTCTCAGCCGTACGCCCTCCAAGGAATACTGCTTCTTCGTTGTCGGCCGCTCGGCCTCCTCCGGGCACGCAGCGGAAGATCTTATCCGCGCCAACTCCTCAACCTTCGTCGAAGTCCCTCTCTCAACGTAAGCTCCTTAATCGCGTTCCGACAAATGCCTAGATTTAGCTGGAAGTCGTAGTACCTCTCCCAAGCGAGCCGTTGCCAACAAGCCGCGCGTGATTAGCGGAGTAGCTAATGGCTCTCCGAACCGAATGTGTAAGTCCGTAGTCTTCTCTTAAATGTGGTTGTGGTGTTGTCCGTTCGGCACATACCTGCGTGATCTAGCTACGTAGCGTATAGATTTCTTCGTTTTCGCACTGCCTTTTCAAGTGCTACTGATTTTTTGAGGTTTTCTTAGTAGGCAAAAAGAAAGGAAGCATGAAACAGAAGCGCTAACGTCGGCTCGCCGTGCTTGCTGCTGCATTGCCTGCTTCTTATTTATTACAAAGCTCATATTTTTAAATCATATATTGTTATGTCATGATCTCTTGTTTGCTATGTTCGCATGATGGAGATATGGTGATAGACAAACAAATGTTTTATTTGTTTGAATAAAATGGAATATTTGCGATTTTGTGACCTTTTAGATACTCCTCTGAAACATAATGGTCGATCCCTGTCCGGTACGAACCGCGCCGAGATGGAGCGTGCCCTCCAAGCCGCATTCGTAAGGATTTATTGTGGGGATATGTTCGTTAATAGAAAGTCTTCTTTAGAGGAATCAGTCCACAGAATCCGACAGCTTCGAGGGTGCCGCTTTGGGAGAGGCCGTCCGCAACTGCATGGCTGCTACGGCGCCTCAGAAGAAGGAGGGCTTGAAAGCGCTCCAGATCTGCCTCTCGCAACAGACTCCTCTAAACCCGCGCGAGGCGAAGCGTGTCTTCGACGCCCTGTCGCCCATGTTCCACGAACGGAACACAAACGTAGGTATACGGTAACTCGTCCGATGGTAATTTCTGCTTTAGATGCTCGGTCAGTACGCTCAGGTCTTCGGAGAATTCCTCGCAAACTACAGCGAACTGGTCGTGGAGTTCCTCCCCCTCATCTTGGCTCGGTTACTGCCTCGCATTGCCACGGAACCCCTACCGTCCTCGAAGAAGTACCTGAAGGAAGTCATGGCGAACATCGTCTCCAGCTTGCCCGCCAAGAACCAATTTCTGGCGCTCTGCAAGCACATTACTGACCCTACGCACACGCATGGTCTTGCCGTGAAGCAGCTCGTCCTGAGCCAGATGCGCGATGTGGTCAAGGGCGTGGATGCTTCTTCTGTGCTGCTCAACACCAGCGAATGTCGCTTAGCGCTCTCGAAAATCTTCCATTGGATGGAGGACCCTAAGGGTGGCGAGCAAGTCCGTCCGGTAGGTCGTTGTCCTTGGCAGCGGTCCTGACGGTTCCTGGTTTCAGTACGCGGACCAGCTGTTTCTGGAGATGTTCGCCCTCAATCCGTCGGATTTGGCGTCTTTGTTGTCTACCGTAAGCACCAATCAGAAGGACTATGTTTACGACCTTCTCCAAGATTCAAAGTGGTATGCATTTTCAACAACTCCTTTGTTATTCATAGCACAGCCGACTGTTTTTAACGACAACTTCTTTAGCGCCGTGGCAGAAGAAGACTCCTCTAACTTTAATGATGACATTCGTGCGACGACGGCGCTCATCAATGATTTTGTGATCACCAGCAACCATCGTATGCACGAGTCGTCCAATTCTCCACCATCCATGTTATCCCGAGAGCGAAGTTTTGGCACGCCGACTTCCAGGCACAGCGATTTTGTGGACGGGCCGTCGACATCGGTAACCCACGACTCTGAGCGCCTTATTTCATCGTCTTCCTTAGATGTTCAACAGCAGGGATCACCAAACAAAGTTGATCTCCGACCTGTGCTCGATTATGCACTCAGCCGACGAAAGCGCCGACGACAAGCTTCAAGCCTTGGGAATGCTCTCGCAAATGACCAGAGACGGCTCCTTCACGCTTTGGGACGACCACTTCGGCCAGATCATCGTCGTTGTCATCCAGCTTTTGAAGAATTCGTGCGGAGAACTGAAGAAGGCTGCCTTGAGGGCGATCAAAGACATTTGGTCCGTTATCCACTTGTAGTTTAGGACTTAACTTTACTTTCTTTCAGTAGTAGCCAAGCGTCCCGGTTTAACAGTGTCGCAGAGATGACCATAAGTGGCGTGCTGAAGGCTTTCAACGACCCCGAAGCCGCAGTTACGCGTATGGCGGAGGAGTGCGGAGCTACACTCGCCACCCACCTCAACGTTCAAGTGTGTCTCCGCGTCCTGCTGCCCGTGGTGAACTCTGCCTCCGCCGATCCCTCGGCCGTCAGCGGAGCCATAAAGATGATTGGGAAGTTGCTGGAAAGTGTTACAAGAGAGCAGGTGATCTCCATGCTCCCTACTGTAGCTCCCGGGATTGTTGAGGTACCAGTTTCTTATCCTATTTCTACTTCTTCATTGTATTGTAGACGTATAACAGCGACAATAGTTCGATCCGCAGAGCCTCTGTCCTTGTGTTGGTCGGAATCTACAACATTGTAGGCGACAAACTGATGCCCTTCATGGACAATTTGAACAAGACTAAGGTATGTATCAATGTTTTATGCTTTCCTTTTACTGTCCTGTTCTAGCTTACGTTATTTGAAGTATACATCAAGAAGGTTCAGAACGGAACAGCCAATTTACATTGATTGATACGTGTATATGATATGAAAGATTGTTCCCAGCCCGATGTTATGTTTCCTTCGATAGTCGTAATCCATATTTAAATGTCCTAACAACAATGATCACTCGCTGACTTCACATTTGCCTTAACATTCATGCTTTGGGGAGTTCAAATAGGGGTCTTCACTGGCCCCTGACTGGGGACGTCTTCATGTCAACAACGTCGAGAAGAATCTTGTCTACGCGACCACATTATGATTTATGTGACTGACGCACTAAGAAGTCGGAAGTAGGCAGCTGGTACGGTAAACACGTTGTTTTCACTCTGAAGTTGGTCTCCGCGAGCTCTCATCTGACGGGAACTGTACTTTCCAAATTGTTATCTTCTTCACCAGATGGACTCGAGCTAGCGCTTAGTGCAGCTTTCTCAGTTGGTCTAATCACGTTCTGAAACTTCGGGTGTGCATCATTAGCTCGCGAACTCACAGCTGTCCGTGCTGAAGTGCAGAATCGCGGACCCAGCTGTGTGGTCCCAATCGCGAAAGTCTTTTACTATGGATAGCCCAAGTGTCGGTCCTGATTTGATCCGAACAAATGGGACCGGAACCGGTAACAGCGTTCAGGAAGAACGGGTCAATTAAGCTTTGAAGGTTACATCGAAACCGCTATACACATTAGCTAGCTTCCTTTTGAAGGTTAGCTCCTAAACCCTCACCGAATGGAGCAGAAATGCAGCAACTGATCGACCGTTCCTACACTCCAATCTTCGAACGAATGAATTCACAGACGGACAGCAAAACGAGACAGACGCAGCTGGAACGACAATACATCAAAGTCATCAGCAGCATGACTTAAAGGACGTTCTAGGGGATCTCTGCGAATGAAGTGCGACCAAAACGCGCGCGAAATCAGCGCGGACTGTAGGAGGAAGCGCCGCAGCGGATCGATCGTAATCCGTCCCCGAGTTTCCGCGGACCTTCTTCTCCAAAAACTCGCGCATCGATTGTTACGGTGGCGACGGTTGCCAACGCGTGACGCCCAAGGGCACTGCCGGTAGCCCGCGGGAAGTCGGATGGCGCGAGAAAGACGCCGACGGTCGGCTCCCGCCTGGGTACCGCGCGCGAGTCTCCTAGGAGACGAACCGGCGAGCCCCGAGGCTTTGTTTTCCCCGCAGGACGAGTGTTCTCCGTCTTGTCCTTCCTGGGAAAGTTTCCGCCGGAGCTCGCCTGCCCGTTCTGCGCCAAGAAGGAATTTCTTGCCCCTTCTGGAATGGCGAGCGGGGGCGCCCAATGACTCCTTTCGCCTCCTCGCCCATACAGTCACCGTGTGGCACTTCCGGAGTGCCTTCTGTGGAATCGAGGTTATGAAGCCTACTGAGGGCGACCGAAGTGCGTTCACAAAGCCTAATTGCATTTCGATTAAAGGTCGCGCCGCTAATTTGATTCCTGCTGCAGAGCGGCGAAGTCCTCGAGGCGGGAAACTCCAAACGGCGCTCCGTCAGCTGACGAATCCGCCGAAACAAAAACGAATCCAGCCTGGTCGCGTTCCTTAATTGTTTTCGGGGCGATCGATTGTCCAGGGTTTACTGCCTGTTCCACGCCGATTCACGCGGAACTTGAGCCTTGCTGGCCGTCTGTCTATGACCTCTGTCTCCTAGACGCCTGGCTGCACTTTAGACGTCACGTATTTACGAAGTTAGGAGTGTTTTACGCCTGAGGTGCTCTTGTTTCCCAGACGTTCAATTACGTCTCAATGGCCATTTGGATTTGGAAACATATAACAAGAAAGAACATTGTACTGCTTAGAGCATTGGGTCTAAAATTGTACTGAAATTACGGTATGATGCCTCTTTGTCACCACAACCTGTAGGATTATCTTCAATTTCACTTTTAAGCCTAAGTCTAACGACCTATGTGTGTGACAGCGATTGGAAAAAACCTTGTCCTTGGCTGCTCTGGACGAGTTTGTCTCCAGGTCGCATTACTTGATTCCATGTAGGGCATCTTACGAAGAACTTTAGGTTCCTCCGGCCTTTTGAATGCCTTCATGAGTCTAGAGGCTAAACCCAACCGTCAAGTGCTTTTTCAATTTCGCGGTTTTCTGTCATTAAGATTTTTCCGCAGTTCGTTGAGGGAAATGGATTTTTTGTCCCTTTTTAATTGATTAGATTAGTGGAGCATGCGACTATCAAGTCCAAGTATGAAGTGCGGGATAAGGAAGGCGCGCGTCCTACTTCCTCTATTAGCGTCCTTTAGACGCGCTCATACTCACTTCCGTCTGGCGCGAGCGGACTCAGTGCCCGGCGAGTGTGAATCACCGCTGCCAGAGCGCAAAGATCAAGGTATCAGCGGGCGAGGGAGAGCACCTGGAAAGCGGCTGCGAACAGAGCAGCGCTTCTCTTTTATCACAAGACGGCTGCCTTTTCACTTGGCGCGTGAATCAGTCGCCCTTTTGCAGCATCCACGACCACATCGCGTCTTCGCCGTCGTCCCTCGCACGTCCTCGCGCTTCTTCCACGATGTCTCCTTGCAGCCGGCGATGTTTGCTCTCCGCGCGCGCGCTAACGTTATTACCAATCTCTTCCGACCCATGTGATACCATCCGCTGCTTCCCGTCGTTTCCTTCGCGAAAACATTATTTGAAGGTGAAATAACGTCTCTTTGCAGGGCAATTATGCCGAAGAAGGCATCGCCGACTCCTACCGCAGTCTCCTCGGCGGAGGTCGCGCTCAGCAACGAGGAGGAACTCCATTTTCCCGATGACAACAAGGTCTCCATGCAGAACTTCGCCCTGCTGCGGGTACTCGGCAAAGGAGGTAAGCATTCCCAGCCGCGGGGCTTATTTGAATGTGTAGACCAAGGAACTCGATATTTCCTGAACAAATACAGCCGCCATCATTTGATCTTAATCCTTTCTTAATTTGATCCCAATTGCCATTATTTGACCCCATCTATAGTCCCTGCAGGGTAGTGTAGATGGTCGAAGGTTGAAAATCTGTTTAGCCTTAACTTAAACCTGCGAAAAGAAGCCAAATTGGGAACATCTGGGGTGTGTGGGTCACTTGTTCAGTCCTCGTTTCTAAAATTTGCAACTTTCCTTGTTTTCCTTCCGGAGACCGTTAGCTATGGCTCCGATGAATCCATATAGTTGGTCAGCTGCACCCACACACCGATCTACGAAGTCTTAACTACATAATCTAATCAGTATTTTACCTGTACTTCTTCGCTCATGCAACGTTTTGCAGCTTACGGTAAAGTGTTTCTCGTCCGGAAGGTCGGAGGCCACGACAACGGCAAGATCTACGCGATGAAAGTGCTTCGCAAGTCGCGAGTCATGATGAAACCGAAGACCCTGGAACACACGTTGGCCGAACGGAACGTGCTCGAGCACCTCAAAGGACTCCCGTTCCTTATCAACCTTGTTTACGCCTTTCAATCGGAGACCAAACTCCACATCGTGATGGGTTCGTACCCTCCGCATTCCTGCTCACCAATACCCACATTTGCAGAATATGTCAGAGGAGGCGAACTTTTCACGCACCTCTGCCAGCGAGGACACTTCGACGTCGAAGCGACGCGGAAGATCCTGGCCGAGTTGGTCGTAGCGCTGGACAGTGTCCACAAGGTAGGGCGCAAGACGAAGCCCCCTCAAAGAACAGGCCGAATTGCAGAACAATGTGATCTATCGCGACTTGAAACTCGAGAACATCCTTCTGGACTCGGAGGGCCACATAAAACTCACCGACTTCGGACTCTCCAAGTTGATGGCCGATGACGACGTGAGTCACGCGCTTCAGTGGCAATGTTGCTAAAGGGTGATTCATTTCAGGAGAACAGAGCGAATTCGTATTGCGGTGAGTGTACACACAATGTAACAACGATTAGGATTTGTGGACGGACCTTATTGTGGGAGGGTCTGGAATTGCTACAAAGAGGCAGACGGATAGTGCCGAGATGTAGACAGACGAAGAAGTTGGGACAGTGGCTATCTCCTGTCTACTTCCCGCACAGACAGACGTCACTTAAGAAAAGCTAAAACTCAAAAAAAAAACGAGACTTATGGAGCTGACATATAGGGCCGAAGGAAAGAGCTCTTCATGGTTATAGTGATTCATTGTTTAGGAACTATCGAATACATGGCGCCAGAAGTCATCCACCGTACCTCCGACGGCTACACCGAAGCCGTGGACTGGTGGTCGTTTGGCGTGATCGCCTTCGAACTCCTTACGGGGTGCTCGCCGTTCACCGTCGACGGAGGCGAGAACAACAGCAAAGACATCGCCAAGTAAGGCCCTACCGTAACCCACTGGGATAGCAGAAGCCGTTTAGACGCATCCTGACGAAGCGCGTTCCCTTCCCACGCAACATGGATGAAACGACGAAATCGTTCGTCTCGGCGTTGATGGAGAAGGACGCGAAGAAACGGCTAGGATACAAAGGAATCGACGAGATCAAGAAGCACAAGTTCTTCAAGGGAGTCGAGTGGGACCGCGTCGCCAAACGGAAACTCGAACCTGCCGTGAAGCCCCTCACCGTCGGAGAAGTGAGTCAGAACCAGAGCTACTTAAGTGAAGGTCACGGACATGGCCTTCCAGATTCCTTGATTATCAGGGTCAGCATGCCATGGGCCTTTATTTTCGGATTCAGAGGGGCAAAAAGGTCCGAGGTTGAGAGGATCAAGAAGTCATGGACAAAACAGAGCTTCTGAAATCAGATGCTTTGAGGGAAACGTTAAAATTCACGTTCTTGAAAAGCAGAATAATCTTAGCAGTTGACAATTGTTTTCTTTAGACGGACGTGGGGAACTTCGCGCCCGAGTTCACCAACCAGGATCCGATCTACTCCCCGGCAGAGGCGCCCAAACACCCCTACACTCTCTTCCGCGGCTACTCGTTCATCTCTCCCTCGGTCATTTTCTCCAACAACAACATCATTGGATCGGAGTGCCTGGAGGAGGACATGAGCTCGCTGCTCTCCTCGTCACCGTTCTTCTCGAAGTACCGTTTGGACACGACGCCTGAGGGTTTCCTCGGCAGGGGCTCCTTCTCCGTCGTGCGCAAGTGCGAACGCATCGCCGACGGTGCCACATTCGCCGTAAAGATCATCTCGCAACGATGCAGGTAAGCTGGATTCTAAACTATAGGAGATCCATCTACGTTTTGTAGCACCTACGCCCTTCGCGAGGCGCGCATCCTGGAGCTCGTCAACGGCCACGTGAACATCGTCCGTTTCGTGGACCTGCTCAACGATTCTCTCCACTACTACATCGTGCTGGAGTTGCTGCAGGGCTCCGAACTCCTGCAGAGGATACGCCAACTGGAGAAGTTCACCGAGGCGCAAGCAGCCCACATCATGGAGCAGCTGGTCTCCGCAGTCTCTTACTGTCACGCGAAGGGCGTCGTGCACCGCGACCTGAAGCCCGAGAACATCCTCTTCGAGAGCGACGACCCGGCGGCGCGGCTACGCCTCGTGGACTTTGGCTTCGCTCGGTTGAGGCCGTCGGCCGCGGAGCAGCTGACCACGCCGTGCTTCACACTTGCCTACGCCGCTCCGGAGGTGCTCGAGGTGGACGACGAACTCCCCCAGTACAACGAGCAGTGCGACCTGTGGAGTCTCGGAGTCATCCTGGTAGGTCCTCGATCGATTCAAGAACACTCAGATTTGCTATTTGACCCATTAGTCGACGATCTATGGAATTGAGGGTTTGCTAAAATGAGTCTTTCATATAGGATAATTGAAACAGCAGCCTTCATACCCCCATCGGTCTCCTAAACAACCCAATTCCAGTTCACGATGCTCAGCGGGAATGTGCCGTTCCACGCGAAGACGAAACACGAGTCGGCCAACGACATCATGACACGAATCCGCCTTGCGCAGTTCTCTTTCGACGACCCGGTCTGGGAGTCCGTCAGCGACGAAGCCAAGGGCCTCATCACGGGGCTTCTCACGGTTGACCCGAAGAAGCGCCTTTCGCTGCAGGACCTTGCGCGGAACCGATGGCTTCACAGCACCGCCCGCTCCACGGAGCTCCCGACGCCGACGATTCTGCCGAAGACGGCAGGTATGTCCGAATCTCCCGAAGGGTTGTCGGATCGACTTGTGCGAATGTCAATTCTCAAGCTTCGAATACTTGCGACATTCTGAAACCCTAGTCTGGAGAAATCTCCCTTCTAGACAGTCACTTTCAGGCGACACGTTCAACGAGACGTATCAAGCATTCATCACGGCCAACCGAGACGGGTTTCACCTCATGGACGTAGCCACCGCACCCCTTCTTATGAAGAGACGTGGCCAGAAGCGGAAGTCTAAGGACTACAGTACCCCGGAAACGACGGGTTCCGGTGGGAAGAAGATATCCTCGGCGGCAGCCAAGTTCGAGACAGTGATGGAGGGTATCGAAGAGTCGACCTCCTCGGCTGTCCGCCCCTCGACGCTCGACCTACAGACGACGACCGAAGACGTATCCTCGCCTTCGTTCACGCAGTACCGCGTGCCCAAGGCGGCCACTTTGCGCCACACTCGTGAAACGGAGATCTAATGTGCCCTCTAGCCCAAACACACACATCATATTTGTTCCTATATCGCTATTTACCGGATTCTGCCCAACAGTGCACTTCATTTTTAGAAATTCAATCGACTCAGATGTGATTCGTTACCTTAGATAGCTAGTCCGCATTTACCCGAAATGTTCAAAAGATTGTACAGATAATAAAGAAATTTTACTCAAAGCACTGAAACAAGGGTAGACACATCAGAAGTTTCGAAGTCGCATAGCCAAAGCGTGCAGGGGGATTCCGATGACGTTGTTGTAGCAGCCGTGGACCTCCTTGACGAACTGGGCGGCTCGCAGCTGGATACCGTAGGCTCCGGCACGTCCACTGAAGAAGTTTAGATGAATCAAGAGAGAATTAGAATCGGACGCAATGTTACATCGGTATTTCAGGACATATCAGTAACCATAGTACCAAAACGATTGTTGCTTTATAGATCAACGACGCCAGCTGATAAGGATGGGCTGATTACGGTCGTAGTACGATTACGGTTGTCACTAGAATTTGTAGTGTTTTCGACGACATCCTTGCGGACTTCTTTTACAGCATAAAGGTATGCCTCACTACAATTTTCTACAACGTCTTTCCAGAGTCCCAGCAGGAGAACGACCCACCAAGACGGCTAATTATCAATCGGATCGATCGCCGATCGACTCCTTCCCGACCACCCACAGCAAGCCGTACAACCATAGAACTTACAATGGCTCCCCTGTAGCGATGTACTCTAGAATCAGGGCGTCCGGGGGGCTTCCGAAATCCAGGACGACGTCCGTCTTCTCATGAAACGTCTCTAGCTTGTCCTTTCCATCGCAGACGGCCACTCCCGTGTAGACGCTGTGAGCGCGGTTGTTCAGCCTAAATGCAAAACGCTAATTCGAGACACAGACTGTCTACCGCACTTTTGGAGCGTCTGGAACGCATCGGCTTCGTCGCGCGGCTTCCCGATGATCTCGCCGTCCAAGTGGATGACGGTGTCGCAGGCGATGACGATCGCGGGATCGCCGCCCTGCAGACACTCCGTACTTTGATCTTCGAGAACGTTCTGTGCTCACCTGCTTCGCGAGTTTCTTGACGACGTCGAGCGCCTTGTGCTTCGCGGTTTCCTCGACGAACTCGGCCACCGGCAGCGACCGCGGCAAATCCTCCGCGTAGTCCGACGGGCAAACTACGGGCTCGATTCCCTGAAACAGCGCCAGGTGATCTCGCTCGTTTCAGCGTCGCTTCTTGCGATTTGGCGGAGGAGCGACAGCCGATTCGCCGAGCCCGAAGCGAGCACGAAACGCCGAGAAGCCAACGAGGATGCTGCCATGGATGAAGATCGCAACGAGGAGTGTCTCGCAGACGCTGTCCGTGGAGCCGGCGCAGTTCAGTCAGATCGATCTGTTCTTCAGACGGTTTCTGATCTTGTCGAAGCTCTTCACGAAGTCCTGGGGATCACCTCGTGTACTTCGGCTGTAAGTCTGAAATTGGATTAAACCTCTAATGAGTATCGTTTAGGATCAAAGAATTCCGCGACAATGTCACATGGAAGGGAGAAGTCATGGAGATCATCGAGAGGCGACCACCGACGATGAACATCAAAAAGGTCGGTGTTTTGTGGGTTTTCCCGACGACCTTCGCACTAAGGCCTGATATATAGCATTCAAACACGGAGATAGCATTCCTTCCAAAACAAAACTGCTTCTTAAACTTTTGCAATCGAATAAAATAGAATTTACTGTCCTGGAGAAGCTCCAAGTCCGCCTGTTTCCTAGAAATTGTGAAATAGCTGAATCACTTTCAGGAGTTCAAAAAAGATGGTGTACTGTACGTGGAAGGCAACTTCATAACACCGCTGAAAGCCGAAGCGATCGGAGAAATCGTGCGCCCCGAAGTCGCCGTTGCCTCGTGGCGCGGGATCTTCCCAACGAATCGCCGAGAAGGTCTCGTGATTCACCTCGCCGGCACCGGTGACCATTCCTTCTTCCGGCGAGAGTGGGGATTCGCTGATGGACTACTAAAACAAGGAATCAGCTCCATCCTTCTTGAAAACCCTTTCTATGGATCACGGAAGCCGTCAGGTATCTTTGGTTTCGCTCTGATCTTGTCAACGGCTGTCAACTGCAGATCAGTTCCGATCTAGTCTCATGAATGTCAGCGATCTCTTCGTGATGGGCGCCAGCTTGATCGCCGAATGCAACTTCATCCTCTCATGGGCGCGCTCGCAAGGATTCGGGCCGCTCGCAGTCTCCGGAGTCTCCATGGGAGGACATATGGCTTCTTTGGCGGCTTCTAATTGTCCCGTTCCCGTGGCGCTCGTGCCGTGTCTCTCGTGGTCGACTGCCGCTCCTGTGTTCACCGAAGGAGCCCTCTCCGGGGGAGTCCAGTGGGAGATCCTTGAGAGAGAGCTCATGAAGCCAGAATTCCGAAACGCCATCCGCTCGATTCCGAATTGCACGTGGCTTGAACAAGCTGCCGAAGACAACAAGATCTATAAAATGGGAGAGACCAAGCAGGTAAATCCAGAGATGATCCGGATGTCCGGGAATTATCGATCAACTTTTCAGCTCATGTGGATCTTGATGGACGAGTTCACGAGCCTTGCGAAGTATCCCACCCCGAAAGACACTTCGCTCATAACCTCCATCTTCGCCGAAGAAGACGCATATGTCCTGAAACGCGGCCGTTCTCGCGAAGTACCCTGCCTGAAGGACTTGTGGCCCAACGCCAAATTCGTCAGTCTTCCCAACGTAGGCCACGTGGAAGGCTATCTCCGCCATCACGACATCTTCCGACAAGCCATAGCCGATATTCTGGAAACTGAGAGAAGTCGACACAGATCCAGCTCCACCTGATTCGTTACATGTGATTATCAGAAATACCGGGTATACTTATTGTTGACATTGTAGTTTGACTAGATATCGATATGCGTAACTGATAAAGTGAGAAGAAAGAGTCCAATTAATTTAATTTCAGTTTTTATCTCTAACACATTACACGACGCGACACTTACAGATGTCTTCAGAACTACAAATCTAAGAAGATTTCGTTGGCGGCTCGCGTCCCTTGACCGTACGCCAAGCGAACTTCTGGCTTTTCGTGAAGGACCAGATGTGTCTCTTTCCGTAAACCAAAACGGCAACAACAAATGGAAGCAAAGCGGTAATCTGAAAAGTCCAATGGAGATCAAGGACGAAACACCGGAAAATACCTTAAGCGCCCACAACTTGCGAGTATCATGGAAAGGCTCCGCGCACCAGTGCATGAAGGTGGCGACGTCCTTAGCTTGCTGACTCTGGGTGGCGGGAGTTCCGTCCGCGTACTCGATTCCTTCGTCGAAGAGCTGCTGGGGCATGGAGATGACGCCGCCAGGGAAGTAGGGGTTGTAGGCTTTGCCTTCGTCAACCTTAACACCGGCAGGGGCGTCGAAGTATCCAGTGAGAAGCGCAAAGATGTAGTCGTCTCCTCCGTGGCGAGCCAAGGACATCAGAGAAAGATCAGGAGGAGCGGCTCCGTTGTTGGCGGCAGCGGCGGCCTTCTTGTTCGGGTATGGGTCGGGGAGAGTGTCGTTGACAGTTCCAGGACGCTGGATGGGCTGGCCCTTGTCGTCGAAGTCGTTGATGGTGGCTTCAGCGGCTTCGGCCTTCGCCTCCTCCTCGGTCATGAACACATCAACGAAGTGACGGTAATGGATGAACTTCATGGAGTGGCAGGCAGCGCAAACTTGCTTGTAAACCTCGTATCCTCTTCGCACCCTGAATCCCGCCGATGGTCACGTCGCCGAATCGGGAAAAACATACGAGGCATAGTCGAATGATGAGAAGACTCCGGAGTGCGACCACGGCAGGTTGTAGGGGTGGACGACGGCATCGCTGCCCTGGACGGAGTTCTCAAGAGCGTAGACCAAGGCACCCGTGCCGACGGCAGTGCAAGCACCCGCTCCAAGGACAAGAGAGCGCTGAAAATGGCCGGACACTTATGGAAGTTATTCCCAAGCACATACCAGTGAAACGCCTTGTAGAAGAGCTCTCTGCATCATCAATTATTACCTGAAGCGAAAGCTGGAAAAAATCACGTAAAACATAGGAAGACCGGAGGCTGCTCGCGGTGAACTCGGCAACGACCGTAGACGGCCCCGCTGTAGACATGCAGGATCAGACTAGACACAGACAAACAAAATTGCAACAAAGAAGAAGTCATTTTTGAATAGCTACAAGGAGATGGGTTTGGCAAGGTGCTGTATTTTGCTTCTCCTCGCACTCGCGAAAAATGCAAAAAGAACACAACAGTCGGAGAGTGCGGAGACAGAGCACAGAACGATGTACCGTACAATCAAGATTATCGGGTTGAAACCAAATCTGCGGAGCTTTTTGGTTCTCTTCCAAAATGCAGCGGCAGCGATGGCAAACGAAAGGGAAACGCGATAGAATCAAGTGTGTGGGATGTGTAAGAAGTGCTACGTTGTTTACAACATAGAAATAAACGTAGAAGTTGTGGTAGTCGTAGAGAAAGCAATGCTTACAATCGCAAGGTGATGTGAGACCATGCGCAAGTAGTAGAGCTTGTTTGCATGGCTTGTATGGGCGCCAGACGCTCTTTAACTGTTTCATTGGCAATCCCGCTTGCATCTGTTCAAGGTCTAGGTCAATCATTTGTTGGTAGTTCTGGATAGGTGAGATAAACTTCCATAGCGTAGGATGCATTTCACACATGGAAGTGCTTTTGTTGAAGGCTTCCACAGAGTTGCTTGTTCTTGGGACTCGATCTAACGTTCGCTGGTACATCTTCCAACGTTCGAAACAGTGACCTATTTATGTACAAAGGTTGGCGATCAACATAGTATTTTGCGAACGACTCAGTTAGTGCATCTAATCATGGGTCGAGAGTTGCATCAGTTGCCCCCCCCAAACAGTCATAACGTCAGCTACTGCCACAAATTCCAATCCCTTGCGATTTGACAATGTATGCTTTTTAAAAGTTTTGCTGCTACTGGTGACCAAATTTTTCACTTTTTGGAACTTTCAGGAGTATATGGCTGAAAATGTTCGCTGCAAAGTAAGGGGAACAAAACATAAGCGCAGAGACGCGTCCATAAGTGGTGCAATCGACTCCTCGCCAGAAAAATAGCTGTTTTGGCTTTTGGCTCTTTTACTTTTGGATCTTTAATTTTGGCTCTTTTGTCCTGGTGCCTTGATGGGTAGCAGACAAGTAATGATCCCTTCTACTCAAGTTCTTCTCTTCTAACAAGCTTATTGCTAGCTATGGTTGACTCGGGGTTTTCTTATCTAAATTTCTTCTCTCGGTTTTGGCATAGAGGTCTGACATTTTTTATTCAGTTCGGCAGCGGAGAGTTATACGCAGAACCATGTCTGTACAAACATGTAAGGCTAGGAGACGTTTGGAGGAACAAGGGAAAAGAGCAAATGGAAGCATCAGGTAGGAAGTCAAAGGTAGGAGGGGATGCGTAAGAGGATTTGGGTTGTGCGTGAGCAAAAAGATGGAACCGTGAATCAGGGCGGCGAAACAGCGACTGGGAGCAAAGTCAAAACGCAACAAGGTTTTTTGCTTTGCGAAGGACGAAGTCACGGTTTCTTGGAAGAAGGACAGACATCAGGGATCACACTCTGTGAACACGCTTCTTCGGCAGAGACATGATGACCCTTTCGACGTCCGGGTGGACTCGTAGGCTGTCGATCACCTCCTTCTTTCGTTGTCGGGATAAGTTGGCTTGCGAATGATCCAAGTCATAGTATACATCCATGAAGGGGGATCCCTAAATAAGATCAGGCCATCAGAATGAAATATCACATTTCATGAATCAATTCATAAAAATTTTTACTTTATTTCAGTTTCCAATTTCAAGCGAATAACTTTTTAAGGTCACATCGATCTTTGGAGTCTTCCTCGAAGATTCTCAGAATTTGTCCAACCTGCTTACCCCATACACATGATTTTTTGCCTATTTGAAGTTTTCTCACTTTTCTCACCCCCCCCCCCTCGACGAATTTACGGTATTATCCTGTATCTACTGTCCCTCATCTACAACTACTACCGTCTGGATACCTCTGTACCCTATCCCAACATCCACCGGAAAAGGCAACTCACCCAGGCAAGGACCATGCCGTGCTCCTCGGCAATTTTCCTGGCGAGCGCATCGTCGGGCTCCTTCAGTCTAATAGTCAAGCGGTGGTGATCGCCTAATTCCGAAGACGAGTCGTCCTGTACGTCCGAGAAAACGTCACCGTATCCTTCCAGAAACGGCTCACGCTCCACAGCCGCGCAAAAGTCATCGCCTTCTTGCAAACCCTCGAAGTCCGGAAGGGATGCTGGGGGGTTAGCAGATTCCGTCCTTTCACAGTTCCTCAAGGGCCTGCTCGGTTTGAGGTCGGGGGAAACGTAGTCTCTCTTGAACCTCCTCTTGAGCGGAGACACGATGAGGCTGTGGACGTCCGGGTGGGCTCGTAGGCTGTCGATAACCTCCTTCTTTCGTTCTCGGGATAAGTTGGCTTGCGAATGATCCAAACCATAGTAGGCGTTATACAGGTGGAAGGGGGGTCCCTAAATATGACCATATTGTAGAACACAAATACTCCTTCCTTCCCATCCAGTTTGAAAATTAAGCTCTTCGACGCTGCAGAGCCCTCGAAGTTCCAGGAAGGTTATCAGATTTCGTCAAACCTGCTCACCCACACGCATAAGCTCTACCCTACAGCTCTGCTCTGCCCAACTCTACATAAGCTCTTCTTATCCCCCTTTAGAACTAGTGTCCGGCTCTTAAAATGGGCTCGTGGAGACCCAACATCCCCCCAAAAAGGCAGCTCACCCTAATGACCATGTCATGCTCCTCGGCGATCTTCCTGGCGAGCGCATCGTCGCGCTCCTTGAACATTATTGTCAAGCGGTGGTTATCTTCTATATCAGCAGGCAAGTCGTACTGCACGCCTTCGTAAATGTCAACATATTCTTTCGGAAGCGGCTCATGCTTCAAGGCCGGAAGAAAGTCATCGCCTTCTGGCAAACCTTCTGCCGAGACGAGCGCCAGAAGAAGAAACGCAGCCGCGGACCATCGTATCCTGACCGAATAGTTATCCATCGCGTTTTCACAGTCGCTTCTTGTGGACGCGTGAATGAGTAGAGGATCTGAGAAAGGTCTTTCGTGCATAAAAATGTGTGACCTTTGCTGCGCGACTTCCAATGCGTATCGATTTGCATGATTTTCACCGTGGGACTCATCACAGGTGAGTAGAAGGCTCGACGGAGGTGCGCGATAGGGGGTGTACGGTACCATGACATAGGGGGAGTACGGGGTGGCACGACAATTCCGCGAAAACCACTTCCGCGAATTGTAACTGTACTTTACTGCTTCGGCGAACCTCTTTCCGCTTATAGGCTTTCTGCCATTCCTGATGCTCAGCTAATTAAGTTTGCATCCGCGGACCTCTTTCGGCTTTGGCGAACTATGATTTCGTAAAAGTGGTTTTCGCGGAGATGGCAATTCGCGGAGCCGGAGCTCCACAGCCGAGACGAACGCCAGAAGAAGAAGGAACGCGGCCGCGGACCATCGTATCCTGTCCCAACAGTTGTTCATCGCATTCCCAGAGTTGCTTCTTGTGGACGCGCGAATCAGCTGCGCATTTGGGGGTCGGCCGACGATCGGTCCGGAGCAGAGCTGTGCGAGACCCGAGACTCAGATACCCGAGACCGAGACTCGAGACTCGAGACCGTTTTCAAAAAACCCGGGACGAGACCGAGACGAGACCCGAGACGAGACCGGGACGAGACTTCGAAAAATCAATGCCCAAATTCCGCTTAATTTTAACCAATACCAGAACATACGTAACAAATAATTTATAGAGGGTAGTATCCTTCCTGTTGAATACTGTGCTTTAAAAATAGCAGCTTCTGCAAGGTATTCGCGTCCATTCAAGAGCGAAAAGTCTCGACCGAGTCTCGGCATTTTACCCGAGACCGAGACCCGAGACTTAGTCTCGGCCAAAACCCCCAAAAACCCGAGACTCGAGACCCGAGACTCGAGACTTGCACAGCCCTGGTCCGGAGGCAAGAAGCAGGTGGCTGGAGCTCTACGACGAGGACCGATCCACAGCCGCCTGAAAGCAAAGGCCACGTGAGCATTTTTAATTGGAAGAGCGCGCGCGCCTAACGTATACTGGGATTCGGGCAGCGCGACGCCACGAGTCAGCGGCACTTTTCTCAAGTAGAAGAGGGCGGAAGGCTAGCGTGACGACCGAAATGGCGCGTCTTTTTAGACAACGGTGAGTCAGCTCCGGGCAGGTTTTCACCGCCGAACTTCGACGTCTCCTCCCATGAATGATCGTCGAGACGATCCTTGGCTAACATCGGCCGCTTTGTACGAGATCACACCCAGGCAGACCGTGAAATTCTGTGTCATCGTACACCGTCTTTGTGGTTCAGAGAAGTCGTTGTTTGATTGCAACAAGTTCACACCGCGATGGGCAAGAGCGCAGCGCCTAACAGCATCCAAATTGGCGCCGCGTACATCGTGAACACGCCCAGGTGCCATTTTGTTAGAGGGCTTTTGGGGCCGAGAAATATACAGACACTCCGTTCTAAAGCTTCCTGATCGGTATGATATTTATCCGTTTGCTCCTTGAGAGGCGTTAAAGTGTTCACTAAAAATAAGCGAAAATATTTCGCGCTGCATGGCGCGCTTCCAGGATACAAACACAGTGACAACAGACGAAAGGAAAACGCGATGGATGTGTTTTGGATGTGTAAGAAGTTGTATGGGCAGTGCTACGTTGTTCACACACAATACATTATCACTTTTATCGGAACCTTACAATTACAATTATAAACAATCGAAGCGTGTGCCAACATGGATATGAACCCGTACAGAATACACATTAAGATAAGAAGACGGCGTCTAAGCTGTGTAGTCAGGATAGTCCAGCAATAGTTTCTCTGCTTGCGCCAGTCGTACAACGATTAGACGCGCTTTGGTCTCAGCATCGTCCATCATATGTGGAGGAATACCCTCAACTTCCATTTTCTCCGCTTTTCCACGCTCTAGCAGCACCACAAAGTCATTCATAAATGTTTTCTCCTCTTGTAGCTGCTTTTCCACGTCGTGATCCCGAAAATAATTTGTATTTTCGCGAAGCCACTCCGGATGATAACCGGGCACGCCTGTTCGAATCCGAAGTTCGGCCAAGGAGATACATGACAAGTAGTATGTGTCCGCTTGGTTCGGTAATTCATACTTGGTTGTGCACACATCCTTCCAAAATGTTGGGAAGTGCCGCCAGAATTTCTGCTTGTGGTAACGAGCTCTGTAGAAGTCCACGACGCGTGCGTGAATGGCTCCTACGTTGCAGGCGATCCGTTCTGGTATTGGGCATTTTGCAACCTGGCCCAAGTAGTTGATGATCAGCAGCTGCATGTCCTCTTCAAATGCGTCAATAACTGCCCCTATCACGGATTGCATTAAACGGCGGAGGCTCATGAGTTCGGGAGCAGTGTTGAAATGCCACAGAGAATACAAATATGAGAAGATGCACCTCTAAACATACGGCGTTTACTTTAGGTAAGAGGAAAAGAGGGACCTACCACAATAGAGTACTCGTTGTCAAAGAGGTCCCTGGCGACAGCATCCTTGCACTGCTGAAGGATCCATTGCAAGACAGCGCTCATCGCATAAAGCGGCTTGATATGTGTAACTCCTTCGAAATCCATTTCAACAACGGCAAGACTGAAGACTGTCTCGATGGCTTTCGAGAGGAGCACTGCTTCGCGACGTGCTGCATCAGTGTACATGAGCAAGTTGTCCTCAATCATCGGACGGAATGCGAAAAGTCGTTCTTCCGGTATTTTCTTATGGTCGAATTTCATGTGCAGTATGATTAGGTCCACCTTTCCAAAATAGTACTGGAGGGGACGAGTGTCGTTCTTTCCTTGTTCGACATTTATAGAGAACTTCGATACATCGGTAGTCACGGTGGTAACCTTTTCTTCGGTGGTGTCTGCAACAATGTTATGAAAGAAAGCAACAAAACACTAGGATGTACCTTGATAAACAATCAAAACCGTTGGAGTGCCAGGACTTGTGCTCAGAAACTCTGAGGTGCATTCGAAAGCATTCGGCTGTGTAAAGATGTCATTCACAGATTGGTCATCTATCATCAAGTTAGCCTTTATGATAGCCTTAAGCACATGCTCGCTTGGAGGGAGACAATCTTGTAGCTTGGGGAACAGTATCTCATATTCATCGTAGTTCTTGTCGTCTTCCTCCATGGAGTCGCGAAGGCATTTGGGCTTCGTCCCCGCTACAGAATCCAGAGTGCGTCCACGGTTCCATAACTCCGAAATCCCAACATGTTGATCGTATCTTGGATCTCCCATGATCGCCGCATCGTCTTCGTCTCGTAGCTCCGTCAAAATGGCCATGACCTTCTGTGGCACGAACCTGAACAATACACACAGCGTATGGATTAGAAGTACAACAGAAGCCACATTCGCGATTTAAAGAACTCGGAAACATATTAAACAAACGGAATATGTTGAAACAGACGAGCGACATCATATGTCTGCGTGGTGCAATGGTTGTGCGCTCTACCGCCGCACCGTCGAGCATGGTTCGACTCCGGCCGCAGGATCCAGCTATTCTCAGTGTACACCTGCTGACGATATCCTAGAACTCCTGCTATAAAAGCGGCACTGTTTGAGGGATGATGCGTTCATATATGCGCCGTCCTATAGAAAGTTACCAACATTTTTACATTTTGTCAAAAAACGGGTTGCAAGGAACAAGAAGGCGCTAAGCAAGCAGGGTAATGCACCACTTGGAACAGGAGCAGTTACAGACAAAACAAGCAGGCGATAGACTAGACCACGTCTATGCAGAAAAAAACTCTGGAATCAGACGGACGCAAGTCATTAAGTGAGGCCTTCTCTAGGCAACGAGCGAGAGTGGGGTCTGGCACCCAAGTGGAACGACGATGCTTGGTGGAGGTCCTAGCGAGACTTGCATGAGTACCGTAGTTCCGTCCGCTTTCTAGACACTGCTGTGAGTTGCATCAGCACGTGAAGAGCGAAAGGGGGTGTTGGATTCACGATTTCTGTTTCTCTGTGCTGGATGTTTAGAGTAATGGGCAAATTTCTGCCGTAGGATATTTATTTCGGCATAAGTTATCGCTTTAGTTAAGTGCGTGGAAGATCAGTTCGCTTGTTTCGATAAATTCGCAGTTTTGCTGTGTTTATATTCTCTGTAACGCTATCTGTTCACGTGAACACTCCCAAACCCTTTTCAGAATAAATCAAGTTAAAATGGGAGACGATCTCGAATTGAATCTTGGTAAGAAGAAGAAGTCCAAGAAGCAACCACTAATTCTGGACGATGAAGCGCCCGTCGTCGTCGCCGATGAGGCAGCTGGTGAGTATTCTATGGATCTCCCATTCAGTTCGTCAACTCTACCTTTAGATGGCCTTGTTCTTGGCAAAAAGAAGAAGAGCAAGAAGGCCCCAGTTGTTGCCGAAGAAGTCCAGGAGCAAAAGGTCGAAGTAGAGGCTGCCACCAGTAGCCTTGGAATGACAAATCTTCTGGACGCAAAGGATAACAAGCCATGGCCTGATTACACCTACGATGAACTTCTTGACATGGTCTTTGGAATCATGCGCGAGAAGAACCCCGAACTCGCCGCCGGTGAGAAGAAGAAGTTCGTCATGAAGCCTCCTCAGATTGCTCGTGCTGGCAGCAAGAAGACTGCCTTCGCTAACTTCGCCGAGATCTGCAGATTGTTGAAGCGTCAGCCCAAGCACGTTTTGCAGTTCTTGATGGCTGAGTTGGGAACCACGTGAGTAAAAAAATTAACATTGAAGTACTCATTATTTATTTAGTGGTTCCATTGACGGAAACAGCTGTCTCATCGTAAAGGGCCGATTCCAACAAAAACATTTTGAGAGCGTCCTTCGGAAGTATATCAGTGAGTTTTATTACTGGAATTTTCAATTATATGTTTGAATTTTCAGAGGAATACGTGACATGCCATACTTGTCGTTCATCGGAGACTGAACTAACCAAGGACACCCGCCTCTTTTTTCTACAATGCCAAACCTGTGGAAGTCGATGCTCCGTCACGGCTATTAAGTCTGGATTCACGGCTATGGTCGGAAAGCGCGCAGCTATGCGTCGCGCCGCTGAAGCTACAGCCGGTAAATAAAATGATTATTCATTATTTGTTAAAGTGATTTGGAGACAGGATGGTTGCGAATAAAGAGTATGGTGTTTGCAAGTTTTAGGGGGCTCATTTGCAGTCTAGACAGACAAGTGCAGGGAGAGGCAGCCCAGAGGTTTTATAGGCGGTAGGAATCGCTGAGAGTGGTCGCTTTGTTCTGCAGAGCGCTGGAGTGCGTGACGGTTTTATTTTCAAGTCGCGATCAGTGGGTTTTCGGTCGGCTTGTTTAGAATTGGCCAGCAATGACCGCGGAAACGACCGGAAAATCTGCGAAGAATGACCCTGGAGTGGAGCCCAAGAAAGCGATTCCACGGATCCCCGTGATGGAGGTAAGATCTATTGAACTTCTCTAAATTATGCGAGCTTTTAAGGAGACGGTGATCGTGAAGAAGCCGCTAGGACTCCGTATCCATAAGACGGGTCTCGTTGTGACGATGGTGGAGCCGAACGCCGCGGCTAACGGGAAAGCCTTTGTCGGTGACAACGTCGTATCCATCGACAATAAACCTGTTAGCGACTTTGCTCAACTCACGAAGGTCCTAAGGGAGCCGGCTCCTACCGTACCTGTGAAGTTCCACAGGAACTCGTTCTCCTACTGCCGACACCTCGGTACCACCGTAGAACGTCTCCAACTCGATAAGGATGTCACGAAGGTGACCAATCGAGCTATCGATTTGTAAGTACCCTCAATCGTAACTCGTTTGGCCAAAAGCCTGTTTGACTCCAACTTCATAATCAGCTTGAAATCTACATTTTTAGGTTTCAAGTAACCTTCCGTATCAAATCAACACTTGCGGTCGACTATGCCACCCTCATAGGCCTTTCCGTTAAGTACGACGCTCGCGAACGAGTTACGGTAGCTTCCGTGGATCCGGGTAGCGTTTCTGCTATTCACCTACGCCCCGGTGATGTCATAAGGTGAGCTAGGACAAGAACTCTTTGAATTATCGAATATCTTTCCAGGGATGTAAACGACAACCCAATCGCCAGCAAAACGATGTTGCAGTACCACATCATGGAGTCGATGTGGGAAGACGGTACAGCGAGGCTGACTATTGAAAGCGCAGCCGGAGGCGATGATGCGTATCGCGACCAGATTGAAATGTCGCAGGACGTTCTTGATATCGCCGCCAAACAGGTGGGCTGCATCATGTAGGATGGTAATATTATGTGAATTCTTTAAGATTCAACAGTTCAAAGCGTTAACCGCGAAACCGAAGTCGATTTGCTCGAAGGAAAAGGCGACCAAGGCGAGGGTGAGCATCTCAAGAACCGAGCGCGTGGAAGTCGAGATTGACGCGGACCACGATCCGACAAAACTGAAGTCCTGCAAGAATGCGAAGAATTGAAAAGGTGGATTCACGCAGCGTCACAACAAGGGTTATTATCTTAGAAGACGGTTTCACAAAACAAATTCATTTAAATTAACTGACTCTACTCTTGCTCATGCTCTTCGTAGTGCCCCTCTTGGCCTTCGTACTCGCCCATATCTTCAGCGGTGGCCTCCTGGTACTGTTGGTACTCGCTGATGAGATCGTTCATGTTGGACTCCGCTTCAGTGAACTCCATCTCGTCCATGCCCTCACCGGTGTACCAGTGGAGGAAGGCCTTACGACGGAACATAGCTAAAGGAGCATGTCATAAATGGTGAAATGAATGAGCCGTACCAGTGAATTGTTCGGAGACGCGCTTAAAGATCTCCTGGATCGCTGTAGAGTTTCCAATGAAAGTAGCGCTCATTGGGAGGCCACGAGGGGGGATGTCGCAGACGGAGGTCTTAACGTTGTTAGGGATCCACTCAACGAAGTACGAAGAGTTTTTGTTCTGGACGGACATGAGCTGTTCGTCGACGTCGCGCATCGACATCTTTCCGCGGAACATGGCCGCCACTGTAAGGTAGCGTCCATGTCTCGGGTCGCAGGCGGTCATCATGTTCTTGGCATCAAACATCTAAGAAACCGCCAGTGAGGAAAACGATATCATGCAGATCAAACCTGCTGGGTGAGCTCTGCAACAGTGGAAGCACGGTACTGCTGAGTTCCCTTGGCCGACAGGGGAGCAAATCCGGGCATGAAGAAGTGGAGACGAGGGAACGGCACCATGTTAACCGCGAGCTTGCGGAGATCGGCGTTCAGCTGTCCGGGGAAGCGGAGACTAGTGGTGACTCCAGAAATTGTCATCGACACTTAAACACTTAGGGTACTTTTTGCATGTGATTAAGAATCTACCGAGGTGGTTCAAATCTCCGTAGGTGGGGTTGGTGAGTTTAAGAGTGCGGAAGCAGATGTCGTATAGGGCTTCGTTGTCAATGCAGAACGTCTCGTCGGTGTTCTCCACAAGCTGGTGGACTGACAGAGTCGCGTTGTAAGGTTCAATGACCACGTCTGAGACTTTAGGTGAGGGTACAACAGAGAAAGAGGACATGATGCGGTCGGGGTACTCTTCGCGAATCTTCGAAATCAGAAGTGTTCCCATACCCGATCCGGTGCCACCACCGATAGAGTGGGTCAGTTGGAAGCCCTAAAGTCTGGTGATCTCCCCGTCCATGCTTATTTCGGGTACCTGAAGGCAGTCACAACCCTCAGCCTCCTTGCGGACGACATCGAGCACGTTGTCGACCAACTCTGCTCCCTCGGTGTAGTGTCCCTTGGCCCAGTTGTTTCCGGCTCCGCTCTGTCCGAAGATGAAGTTGTCGGGGCGGAACAGTCCACCATACGGACTGCTGCGGATAGAATCCATGGTTCCAGGCTCAAGATCAACAAGAAGGGCGCGAGGGACAAATCGGCGGTTGGACGCTTCGGTGTAGTAAACGTCGATACGCTCCAGCTGGAGGTCGCTGGTTCCGTTGTACGATCCATCGGCTTGGATGCCATGTTCATCGGAGATAACCTCCCAGAACTGAAATTCGCGTTATGGAGACTGTCAGATTACGGTGAGGATATCCACCTTGGATCCGATCTGATTACCACACTGGCCGACTTGTACGTGAACGATTTCGCGCATCTTGGGAGAGGACTCGACTGAAACAGGAAAAGGAGGCTCAATGCCACATAATCGCGCAACGCACACTAAATCTCCGCGAAAGTGTCCCATCAATTATTGATGGGGACCGAGGGGAACTGCAAAAAGTCGGGGAGTGTGCAATGGAGGCGAATCGGAAGCCGATCGCATGAAACGCTGGATAGGTGTGCGTGACCCTAAGGAGAATGAAAGTTTCCAATCAATGAATAGGTGGTTGTTATGGAGCCCGCGACGTCCTCGCATGCATAGGCGCTAATTAGCAGTGGCACCAAAGCCGCTTGAAGCGCTGGATACAAATCCGCGAATCTCCCTTAATCGCCCCTAGCTCTCTTTTAGATTGATTAAAAAACGGGCGCTCTAAGAAAGTCGATGAGGTTGCAGGAGCCCGCTGAAGAGGGTGATTATGCACGTGTCATAGAGCGCAGAAGGTTCAGTGGTCGAAAAGGGAAATAATGACACGGAAGGGCGACCGAATTACACGGAGCGCTGAGTCACCACTGGAAGGGAGCAAAGGACAAATAGGCATCGAGGTCCGGCTGCGGGCAAGAAAACTGTGGCGGCCAGGAACAGTCCAGCCGCAATGTCAGCTCGAGAAAAACTGAAATTCGACCTCCCTCCGATCGAAGAAAGGATTGAGGGCTGTCGAGGGATCGAGTGAGTCAAGTAGACACTAGACAGCAATCTTTAGACTTATGTCTGCTTTCCAGACAGCACATCAGCGAGCGAGCGCGTTATTTTAGTGGTTTAGTCGCCCCCGGCAACGCGACAAACGTTTCGCAACACTGGCAGTATGCAAAAGGAAACACCGCTGCCTAAGGCGCAGTGTCAACTGCAGAATCGATCGCTGACAGACTGCAAATAATATTCGAACAACGGTTGCCGCCGTCCTCTAGTGCTTTTCCCTGCCAGTGACACGAGTGGGCAGCGCCGACGATTTTTCTGTGATTCACTCGGCTCTTTGGTGGGTGCACGCGGCGCCAGCTCCATCGCCCACCGCGCTGTCCAAATCGAAGACCCAAATCCCACACTGCGTCGGTGCAATTTCAAAGGAATTTAGTAGTACATGGATATGCTTCGTCAATCACGAGATTTACATAATGAATGCCACAAAAACTGCCGATTATTCTTCGTCTTCCAAATAGTGTTCCTCCTGAACGTCGTCATCAAATTCGTCGTTAGTGGCATCCTGGTACTGCTGGTACTCGCTGATGAGATCATTCATGTTGGATTCGGCTTCAGTGAATTCCATTTCGTCCATACCTTCACCGGTGTACCAGTGGAGGAAGGCCTTACGACGGAACATAGCTAAAGGGAGCAAGGAGTTAATGAGAAGGAGGCGGAGATCAACTTACCAGTGAACTGCTCAGAAATGCGCTTGAAAATTTCTTGGATCGCAGTGGAGTTTCCTACGAAGGTGGCGCTCATTGGAAGGCCGCGAGGAGGGATATCGCAGACCGAGGTCTTAACATTGTTCGGGATCCATTCAACGAAGTATGAAGAATTCTTGTTCTGGACGTTGAACATCTCCTGGTCCACATCGCGCATCGACATCTTTCCGCGGAACATAGCCGCTACAGTCAAATAACGGCCATGTCTTGGGTCGCAGGCGGTCATCATATTCTTGACATCAAACATCTAAAAAAGTTTATATGTGGGAATTCACTAGATCAATGGTAACCTGTTGAGTGAGATCGCGGACACTTAGTGAGCGGTACTGTTGAGTTCCCTTGGCGGACAAGGGAGCGTATCCGGGCATGAAGAAGTGGAGACGAGGGAACGGCACCATGTTAACCGCGAGCTTGCGGAGATCGGCGTTCAGCTGTCCGGGGAAGCGGAGACTAGTGGTGACTCCAGAAATTGTCATCGATACTAGGATAGACATCACTCTGAAACTATGCGTTGCGAATATACGTACCTAGATGATTCAGATCACCGTAATTTGGATTCGAAATCTTCAGTGTCTTGCTGCAGATGTCGTATAGGGCTTCGTTGTCGATGCAGAACGTTTCATCGGTATTCTCCACAAGCTGGTGGACTGACAGAGTTGCATTATATGGCTCCGTAACAACGTCGGAGACTTTGGGGGACGGCACCACGGTAAACGACGCCATGATGCGGTCGGGGTACTCTTCGCGAACCTTCGAAAGCAGAAGAGTTCCCATGCCCGATCCCGTGCCACCACCGATAGAGTGGGTTAGTTGGAAACCCTAAAGTCCGCTGATCATCCATGTATTAAATTTCATCTTATACCTGAAGACAGTCGGATGCCTCAGCCTCCTTGCGGACGACATCGAGCACGTTATCGACTAGCTCTGCTCCCTCGGTGTAGTGTCCCTTGGCCCAGTTGTTTCCGGCTCCGCTTTGCCCGAAGACGAAGTTGTCGGGGCGGAACAGTCCTCCATATGGACCATTCCGAATGGAGTCCATGGTGCCTTGCTCGAGATCAATGAGGACGGCGCGGGGGACATATCGACGGTTAGACGCTTCGGTGTAGTACACGTCGATGCGATCCAACTGGAGGTCGCTGGTACCTTTATAAGATCCATCGGCCTGAATGCCGTGCTCTTCGGAGATAACCTCCCAGAACTGAAATCCACATTCTGGAGACTGTCAGACTACGGTAAGGATACCCACCTTGGATCCGATCTGGTTACCACACTGGCCGACCTGCAGGTGAATGATTTCGCGCATTTTCGAGAGGAGTCCACTGAAACAATAATACGTCAAAATGCGAAATGTTAGAATCCGAAGCATCAATGGCATTCACGGAATGGAGCCTCGAGAGATGAAAGTGTAACCGAGTTTCGAAACGACAGTCGAGAGCGCCACAGTATAACATTAGAAGGAGTGGAATGAAAATTAGGCGGGCAAGCGGGACGATCGCCTTTGAAGTCCACTTCAGATTATCAAGACAAGACCAACATGAATTCCCTTTTGCGACGATAGTGAGCGGGGCGGTCACAGACAAGCTCACAACGCCTTCTCGACGTGTGGCTCGTCTGCTTCTGCTAGTCTGCGGATTTTCACGGAACGTATAATCAGTTTCGCCATGGAAAGCCGGCTTTCACCACGCCCCTCGGATTAACGTTGAGCGGGAACGCACAATTCAAATTTCCCGCAAAAACTCAACGGGCTTTCGAACAACAGACGAGAGCATTCTACGAACTGCCAACAGTTAAGGACCGGCGCGCTGCGGAGGCAAACAAGCGTATTCTGTCTACCATCACCGGAAGCCGTCAGCTGGAATACCAACCAGACGATCTGCAGTTGTCTGAGACAATTTTCGAATTTAAAATCGCATTTTGCAGCGACGTTCGGCGCGCAGCAGTCGTTTCTTCTTCTTTTTCACTTCTTGCTGGGCAAGTTCTTCCTCAGAGTGTTGTCTAACTTCCGGAAAAGGCTGACGGAAAGAGCGCCGGCGGTTTCGATGTGAAAAAGCTCAATTCAAGCGATTTGTATTCCGATCGATTTGTTCCCGTTGCTTTATTTCGTTGTTTCTTGTCTTTTGAGAGGGAAACCGACCTTCGCTCCCTGATGACACAGGCTGATTTGCGAAGTGGTCGCTGCTCGGGAGCTGTAGAGGCGCGTGTAATGCGAGTGCGGCAAAGGTTGGGTGGGTCCCGGCTCGGACGGTCGTCGTCCTCCCTGATGACAAAGGGCGCCGCTCAATAGCCGTTTTTTCGATGGCGTTGGAGAGGATCCCTGCGCAGCAGCCGCTTGAGCGAAATGCATAATGGGGAGGAAGTTCTTTTATGTTTGGATTCATTTTTTTGGCGTTATCAAAGGTTTTGGCTGATGTGCTTTAGTCAACTTTTCTCGCTTAAAAGATGTGGTGATGTGTTGTCGCCTGTCGGGGCATTGCGGATGTTTCATTGTGATAAAAGTACTGCTCCCCCATCGATGTTTTCGCGTTTTTGTGTTTACTTTCCTTGAAGGAATAGCGAGTGTGTCATCTGCAGACCGTTCGCAACTGAAACATCTTGTTTCAGCCGTGATTATGAGCGACAGTGAGGGAGCGGCTCCCCTCCCGGAAAATCAGGACGACGTCGCCGCAGTGCGAGACGCTCTGTCTCATCTCCGGGACGTCATACAACGCGAGTACAGCGAAAAACTGCTGTCGTTGGCAGAGAAAGCTCTAAATGAGTTTGAGATCAACCTACTGCACCTACAGCAGAACATCGACATCCCGGAGATCGTCTTGAGCATCAACCCGGCCATCCAGACCGTCATCGACAAAGCGGTCACAGAAGGCCGTAAAGCTGATGTAAACAGTTTCTCATTAGTATCCGTAATTATGTGGAAATTTAGGTTGGCGACCTTGGCCAAATGGTCAACGACACCAACTTCCTGAACCAGCTGCAAAATGGCGTGAACCGTTGGATAAAGGAGATCCAGAAGGTCACAAAGTTGGATAGGGATCCGTCGTCCGGAACCTCCCTTCAAGAAATGACCTTTTGGTTAAACCTCGACAATGCCTTAAAGAAGATAAGTCAGAAATGCGAATCGGACGAGGTACTGCTCACCTTGGAAGCACTAAAAGCGGGAAAACGTTTCCAAGCCACTTTGTCGTTTAACAGCAACGCAGGTATGAGCCATTTCATCCTTGGCCTTTCCACACTTCTCCTGTATTATAGGACTGAAGGAAGCCCGCGACATGGTCGACGATTACTTGAGTGTCATGAAGGAGATACCGTTGAACGGTTTGATGAGCGCCACTGATCTCAGTGAACTCGCAAAGGCCCTTCATGATGTATTCACGCATCTACGGAAAATCAGGAGCTCCAAATATCCCATTGCGAGGGCGCTGAAGTTTATCGAAGCCATATCACGAGATCTTACGGATCAGATGCTCAAGGTATTATGGTGTGTATAGAATGCAAGTAATTTTGTTTGCGTCTAGATCTTGGGTGGTCCACGTCGACTGATGTACA
>JADLIF010001849.1:0-32720 GCA_016648015.1 Steinernema khuongi | reverse complement strand
CGTGCAAGGACAATCATCCTCGAGCCCGGCTCTGTAGTCTCCAGCGAATTCGAAACCGCTGACCGATTCAGTAGGAGCTCCGGTACCCTTAAGCATTATGGCCGATCTTGGTCGTCAAGCCGGACAATGGTTGGCCCGAAACGGGACGAACCCCGATGATGACCTCCATATGGCAACTGTTCGTTCTGCGCCTTTTCCTCCTCCTCAGGGTATGCACTACTTTCGCCAGTTGATGGCTGTGTCACCCCTTCAGCAATAGAGCTAACAACTTGGTCTTAAATTCTTCGGACCTCACTTTACGAACGCTTTTGCTTTGCAAAGACTGCCAAAATACAGAAGGACAATACAGTGTGGGTGACCTACAGTATCACACTGACAATGAGCCCGGAGGAGGCGGGTCGTACCCCGAGCAAGCAGGCGACCTCCGGAACAGTGAACACAAGAGACGAGAGTCGCTTCTCTGCCTTACGATCTGTTCAGGACGATCGGGGCGAGAGCCCATCGCAGAAGTCAGCTCTCTGTTTCGCTGAACGTCGGTGGGAGGCTCTTCCTGTTTGTTCGCCGGTTTGCATCATATCGCGCTTCCAAACTCAGTGTCTCATCTGTACACTCTAGGAACAGCGCCATGGATCTCCAAGTATGGCCGTCGGACTTCTGTCTTCCCTCCATCGACGCAGACTGCCTCCAGTTCATGGTATGTTGGACGGGTCCGAATCTTCTGGATTTCATGAGGCGCTTTAATGTTTCTTGTTGTCCGCCTTCTTCGCCGGTGTGGTCCTTCTGAAGAAGGAGGGCGACGTGCGTATTTCAAACAAAAATCTAACTGTTTCCCGAGGACTTTCTGGAAACTTTCAAAAAGTCTTTGAAAGAAATTCACAACCGATGATTCCGTTCTTCGTACGCCTTCTGATGAATGCCAATGGAAGAAAACGGGGAAAGGGAAAAAGAGCTCTAAAACGGCGATCATAAATTCCAAAAACGTATTTGAGTCCTAATTTCCTTCTAACGAAATCTCTTTGAAGGCATGTGCGAAGTTCTGCGCCGCTCCAATCAACATCATCTCCTCGGTGGCACCTTGGAAGGCTGTCAAGGGTACGGTTGCCTCAAACACGTTCGTCCTTCAACCTCGTTTAGGGGAGTTCCCCGTCTTCACGAATGGGGACGACACCATAACGAACATTAGTGATTTTATAGAATTCCTGCGCAACAGCTCACAGGTTTGTATTGGAAGTAGCTTAGGGTCCTCCTAACTCCTAGTATTACAGGACGTTGTCCTCGATGGTGACATTAGCGAAAGCGAACGATGCAGCTTTGATGCTTTTCATAGTCTTCTGCGAAAGACTTTGTACCCTGCCCAGGTGAGAGATGTTTAGGTGACAAGTTGATGACAGGTGTTTTCAGCTTCAATTCCTCTGGGTCGATAAGAGCAACTACGCCACAGTGACGCATCAGTGGTATTCTTCAAAACTGCCCTTCCCATACAATATGTTCTACATGGAACGGAAGTTCGTTATTATGCTCAGACTTCCCCAAACCTAATATATTGATTAAGGCGTCGGAAGGCACAGCAGTATATATCTGCCTACGGTCGCAAGGAGAATCAGATCCTGACTGACGCGATCCAGATGATCAACTTGCTCTCGGCGAAACTAGGAGACAACAAGTACTTCTGTGGTGACAAGCCCAGCTCTCTGGACGCCCTCGTCTTCGGCTACCTCGCTCCATTCCTAAAATTGCCGATGCCATCTGATCGACTGTCCCTTCACTTGAGTGCTTGCTCGAACCTTGTTCGATTCGTGGAGTCGATCATCAGCATCTACCTTCCTCTCTCCGAAAGCGACCTGAGAGCGTACGACAAGTCCTGGTGGCTCCAAAGAAAAATCAAGGCCCAGAAGGATGACGAATCCCGTAGGACGCACAAAGAGAAGAAGGAAACCGAGACCGACGAAGACGGTGCCAGCACCTCTCTGAGGGACACCATTATCTTCGCCGTTGGAGCCTTGACCTTGTCCTGCATCTTTGTGGTCCACACAGGAATCGTCCAGTTTGCCGTCTCAAATGGCGACGATGACGACGGAGACGATATGGACTAGATCGTGCGCGCGATTGTTAGCAGCATAGAATTATTTAGACGGTGTGTACATTCACGGAGGAATACAGACTGCAATAAAACTCATGTCTGTCCGCCCCACTGGGATTTCCCACACTTGTTGCTTTACAATGCGCGCATGTAAAATGGATGACTTCCTTTAACAAGGTGACGCGATTTCATTTTGTGCTGCGAGCTGTAAACACTTGTCTAGACAAGGCATCGATCGCGACAGATTGAATTTTACTAGCGGTCTCTGTTTGAACGCTCAGGGTTGCTTCGCGAATTCTCTAGAAGATCAGCGCCCACCCACATCGTTCATACAGGCTGCTGATGTCTGTTCTACTTCGTCTGTCTCATTTTAGACACATTCGCGGTCCTCCATGCGTCGCAAAAATTGTGTCTCGCAGACAAACAAGCGTCGCTTTGCTTCGCCTTGGTTTCGTATATCCGCGATGCTTTCGTGTGAAGTTTTCTATTTCCGCTGTTGGCCATCTCTCGTTTTGCGGCTCGGACTAACTTTCGGAGCTTTTCAGTAATATTCACAGTACAAAATGGTGAAGGACACCAAGTATTACGACATCTTGGGCGTATCCCCAAGCGCGACGGACACCGAAATAAAGAAGGCTTATCGAAAGGCCGCCTTGAAGTATCACCCTGATAAGAACCCGAATGAGGGAGACAAGTTCAAGATGATCTCCCGTGCTTATGAAGTCTTGTCTGACGAAAAGAAGCGCCGCATCTACGATCAGGGAGGCGAGGAAGGTCTGCAAGAAGGCGCTGGTGGAGGAGGCGGCCACAACCCCATGGACATCTTTGAGATGTTCTTTGGAGGCGGTAAGTCGAAATAAGTCTTGTTTTCGAACTGTTTGGATTTGATTCTAGGACGTCGCAACCGGGAGCGTGCCGCGAAGGACGTTATTCACCAGCTGAGCGTCAGCTTGGAACAGCTGTACAACGGTGTCACCAAGAAGCTGAAGCTTAACCGCATGCTTGTTTGCGAGAAATGTGGAGGCGTTGGAGGAAAGAAGGAGAGCGTGACCAAGTGCAGAAACTGCGAAGGACACGGTATCGAGATCCGACAGATGCAGATCGGACCTGGAATGGTTCAGCAGATCCAGCGGACATGCTCATCTTGCAAGGGTGAAGGAGAGGTCATTCGCGATGTTTGCACAGCCTGCAAAGGCAACAAACGGGTAAGTCACTCATACAAAACAGTGTTAGTTCAACTGAATATTGCAGGTAAGCCAAGAGTCCATCTTGGAAGTGCACATCGAGAAGGGCATGAAAGATGATGAGAAGATCATCTTCTATGGAAAGGGAGATCAGGAGCCAGGTCTTGAACCAGGCAACGTTGTTATCGTCCTTGATGAGCAACGTCACCCTGTCTTTGCCCGCAAAGGCGACAACCTGATTATGGAGATGAAGCTCAACCTTTCGGAGGCCTTGTGTGGTTGCACGAAGACTATCGAGACTCTCGACGGACGGAAGCTCGTTTTCAACCTTCTTCCAGGTAAGGTCTTGGTATGGGAATTAGACTAACTTTTACATTTGAAGGAGAGGTGATCAAGCACAACGACATCCGTGCCATCCATTGTGAAGGTATGCCACACAGGCGGAATCCCATGGAGAAGGGCGATCTTCTGGTCACGTTCACCGTTCTCTTCCCCACAATCCTTCGTGATCCTGCTCGTCTTGCTGAGCTCTTGCCAGGAAAATCTGAACCTATTATCCCTGATGATGCCGACGAGCACGTCTTGGTTAAGGTTACCGAGCGCCAGCAACGTTCCCGTGGAAATTATTATGACGAGGACGCCCATTCTGAAGGAGTGAGATGCCAGACTCAGTGATTCGGTGATTTGATGTGATGATACTCAATGGAATAATTCGGAATGTTCGGTGTTTGTCAGTTAATAAAAAGTATATCAATCCCTTGAAGTGTAACATCTGCGTTCGGGATCAGCAGAACCTACTTTTATTGAACGACATCGCAAATAGGATCAAATGCAACGTGACTGGTATTCCTGAAGTCAACGAAGTTAAGATCCAGAGCTGGGAGACGGGATGCACATCGACCACGACCTTCAGCAGAAAGACACAAGCTACCGTATGACAAATCAACGAGATCGCTCCGGCGATCGTATGCAGACTGTGACGGAGAACAAAAGAAGCTTCGATGAAGATGAGGACGAGGGTCAGCGTCAGGTTCACGGTGAGCGATGCGTCCAGCTGCTGGCGCAGTTCTTCTTCGTTGACCACATCCAGTGGCATGGAGGAAGTGATGTGCTCTGGCTGTAATATTTCTTCTCTATTCCACAGGACAGGTCAAGATGAAAACTTGAAAAGGACATTCGGATTTGCACACTTTTCATCCCTACTAGTGAAGCTAACCTTAGCCCAGAAGAGACAGAAGATCACGCTCGCGTGAGCAGTCAAGGTTGCGATATTGCTCGTCATCATCTCCATTGTTGTTTGGAAGCTCAGGACTACAGAAGTGGTGGAGACAAATTACTGCGGGCACGACGGTCTCTTCTTGCTTTTGGAGACGTCACCATGGTGATGGGAGCCCGCGTCCCACGTCTCTCTGACCCCACACGACTGTTCATGACTTCGTGAAGCTTTGCAGTGTCCCCGAAAAGTAGACAGTAGACACGATCCTCAAAGACAATGTCTACAATCACTGGTAATTGTCTCAAAGAGTCTTGCAACTGTTTATCGAAGTCTCGTCTTCCGAGAGTCGCAGTTCGAAGAAGTGTCACCAGAAGTGAGAAAATTCGTCAAGTCGCCATCGCTTTCCATTAACTGATCCTGTCCTGAGACTCTGATGCCGATCCAAACCGAACCTCTGAATTTATCCGTTCAGAACACCTGTTCCGGACACCGGAAGGCTTCTGCTGGTTTATGTGCATCAATCGATGTGACCCAAGGAAAGTATTTTTGTCTGTATATGCCAGCAATAGCTTTGCGGACAATTCTGCCATTTTAATACGATACTGAAGATACAAACATTCGTGTGTTTTGTGGGAAGTGGCGCTTTGAAAGCATACACAGACGTGCGAAGAAAATATCCTAAAAAGGTACTGTAGTGCGAAGGAAATAAATATCCTTGCGCATCGGAAAAGCTCGCCAGTATTTTTGTGTCGTTTTCGCGGACGCTTTGACTTTTCCAGACACGAGAAGAACATATGAACTTTCCATTCTTGCAATAAGGTCCCAACGCGAATTTTGAATTCAAATACTGTAGTGCGAGCCTTGCCTCTGCTCGCCACGGCGACGTTTTAGGATTCCCTTCGACTCCGGGCTCCGTAATGAAAGTTCGACGGCGTTTTGTACGTGTATGGGGAAACTCAATGACGTGATTTTCCGATTGTGTGAGACGCGCATCCCTTTTGTAGAGCTTTTGAAGATAGGGAAAATCCTGGAGTCGAGGAAATGCGCATCTTAATTTGAGTAATTTAGACTCATATTTATCTGTCACACTGAAGTGCCACACCAGGACACTGATGCTCCTATCTCTGGTTGGCCCTTGCCGCGAGTGCGTGTTCGGTCCGTGCTTTCTTGGTCGAATTTTATCGAACGCGTCTCATAAACTCCTGATTCCTCCTTACATCTTCTGAATTTCAGTGGGAAAAAAATGACTACTAAGCGACGCAATCACGGACGCAACAAGAAGGGGCGCGGACACGTCAAGCCTGTTCGCTGCACCAACTGTGGCCGCTGCTGCCCCAAGGACAAGGCTATCAAGAAGTTCGTCGTCCGCAACATCGTTGAGGCCGCCGCTATCCGTGATATCACTGAAGCTTCCGTCTACGAGCGTAAGTGTTTTATCATATTTAAGTCTCTAAGCGTAGAGTACTCTACATCGGGATAATCCTCTAGTCTTTCCCTGCGAAAAGACCGCAGTAGTCGGCTTACTTATCGATTGGTTTTTTCAGAGTACCCTCTGCCCAAGCTGTACCACAAGCTTCACTACTGTGTGTCGTGCGCTATCCACAGCAAGGTTGTCCGCAACCGTTCTCGTGAAGCCCGTCGTGACCGCAACCCTCCTCCTCGCTTCGGACAGCGCGCTGGTGGAGACCGCTTCCCCCGCCCGGGAGCTCCCCAGACCCGTTCTTAAACATTGTTATCCTCATTGTTAAGATTGTTTTCCATAAACAGTTGTTAAAAGCGATCTGTATTTTCTAATAATCTATTTTGTACTTGCAGGTGCCCTGGGGTGCTGATGAGACTTATTTTATTGGTGGCAATTAAGTGAATTTTCGCTTCGATTAAACCCGAACTGAATGGTCCGGCTCCAACTGAAGTTTGTATGTGGACAGGTACACATTGTGTGGTGCTGATTCGACGGTCAGATCGCTCTTCTCTTCGTCTTCCTCGTCGACCTTCCGCACCTTCGGCGAAGAAGACGTCGGAGGGATGCTTATCCTCCTGTTCTTTCCAGACTTGTCGCTGGACTTCTTCCCTCCTTTCCGTTTGCTGATGTGAGGATTCTCCGTGTATATCGACCTCAGTTTGTACATGCGGAGTTGTGTGTAGACTCTTTTCAGCTCGGCCTGGAATACCTCTACCTTTAGCCGGGTTGCACACTCTTTTGTACCCTGATGTCGTCGGGATTCATGTCCCCTATGGGCACCTCCGCGAAGTCGATGGTTCCGTTGAGGATGTTGTCCCTCAACTTCGCTAGCGACGGATGTGCTCGTCCGCTGCTCCCGGACATCGTGAGTGTCCGCCGGTTGCTCTCCGAAGTCACCTGAAGCGATCTCTTCAAGTTAGGTCAGTCGGGCTCGGCTTGCCAGATAGAACTTCGGCGCCATGATGATGACCACGCTGACCGTGACAGTCAGCTGCTCTTGGACGAAGATCACCATGAGGAGCGTGTCGCTGTGCCCCGAGTGTCTGATGGAGTACCTGCAAAGGAGAGCTGCAAGGTTGCAACAAACTGTCTGGTTTGCAAGAATGGTTCTGCAAAGGGCCCGATAGCCACGTGTCTCAGTTTTGAAGAGACTCGTGGAGTGAACGGTCGCCCCTTGTCTTTCTGTTCTTGGTTTCCTTCTTTTATATCCCAAACACTGACGTTATGAGCGAGGCCATAAGGGTGATGACGGCCTCCAGGCAGACGGCCACAGTGAACTGCCAGCGCTCCAGCCAGCTGCTGTTGCGCGCCTTGTAGCAGAGGCGCATTCCGTGGAGCAGGAAGAGGAGCTCGATGACCTGCCACGCGTAGAACCAGTTCTGCGGGGGGCACTGGGGCCACGCGCTGCTCCACAGCTCGGCGTCGCCCCAAACTCCGAACGTGTACGCGACGAGACCTGAAGGCGGAGGCTAGAGGGCTGGCTACTTGACGAGAGTCTACTGGTCAGCGTGGCCACGAGGATCGTCGAGAGGTACTTGAGCAAGTCCTGCTCCTTGACGATGACGTGGTGTGCCTTGCGGACTCGGTATTCTTGCAGGTTTCTGCAAAGGTATACGGTAAGGACACAGCAACGAAGACATGTGGAGTACCTGTAAATTTTGAGCACAATCGAACCGTAGAAAGTGGCAAACCCGATTTGTCTGAGCCAGATGAATCCTAGACAGGAACCCGACGGAGGACTGAAGTAGTCGAGGAGAGGCTGAAGCAGAAGGAGGTCAGAGGGACCGCGAGGCGACCTACGATGAAGTAGAGCAGTGCGGCGCCCACCAGGAACAGCTCCATGAGCGCCCAGCCGCGCCCCTCGTTCTGCGACTGGCGGCGCTCCCGGACGACGACGCCGATGAGCAGCACACAGATGACGGAGCAGCACCCGGTCCACAGGAACAGCGGCTTCCGGAAGGACTCCGTGTTCGCGCGGCACATCTCCGCGTCCGACTCGGCTCCACAGCACACGCGCGCATAGACCCGGAGTCCGCCATGGATCGTCCACGAGCACTGAAAGGTACGGTAGAGAGGCTGATGGGGGTTCTTCCCACAGATCCACAAGAGCTCCTGTACACGGCATGCTTCTACAGTACACTGCGGAGATCTTCTTACGATAGACATGCGAGCTGTAGTGGTGCACAACTCCTTAGAAATAGGCTCTGAAGCCCTCTTTCGAGCGCTGTCCAAGGTGTCCCCTCTGGCCTTCCCTGCCCAGTACCTTGTTGGCGCAGGAGGAGAAGGAGCACGTGTCCAGACTCTCCACCGGGAGGCGCACCGTGAGGAACGAGTTGCTCAGCGGGGTCGGGATGACGAGTAGCGGGGTCCAGGTGGGCGTGAGGGGGTGTGTGGTGGCCTGACCGCTGGGGGGCGCCGGCGCCGTCTTGGGACACTCCAGTCGCAGCGAGTAGATGGCGTGCGTGGAGTTCGGCGGTCGGATCGGCGGCTGGCTCGACAGCGACGCGTTCATCGGAAGTTCTGCGGATGACTCTAATTAGAGGAGTGAATCGGCGAAATCCGATCGCCCGCCACATCTCGACATTTGAGCCACTTAAGGGCGATCCAGCGGAGAGCAGAGTCGAGAGTCGCAAGGTCACAACTCCGTGGATTTTTGATCGTTCTCTCGACTCTGCTTTCGGTGGAGCCTGAGACCACCGGAGCCTCCTCAAGAGACCCTCACAACCTCGATGGAAACAGGAGTCTGAGAAGTCGAAAGTCGTCCCCTTCTTGACCCTCGCTCACCTCGGTTCAGGACGTGGGGGTGCTCGGCGACGAGCTTCGCTAGCCAGAGGAGCTGGAGATGCGTGTCGCCCATGGAGCGCTCCAGAAGGCGGCGGAGCAGAGGCCCGGCAACGGTGCGATTGCACTCGGAGACGTCGTCGAGCTGCTCGAGGAGCCGCGAGAGCTCCGAGTCGTGGCGCGGGAGCCAAGACGCCTTCGGGGGGTCATCGCGCGTGGGCACGGCCGCCGCCGCCGCGAGCAGAACGAGAAGCGAGCCGAGCAGCATCGTGGCGAGTTTCGGCGATCGACGGGAGGGCTAACCAGAGTCCCTCGTCGGTTAGCATAGAAGACGACTGCAACAGGTTACGGTACTTGGAGCGAAGGTACGGTACGCGATGCACGGCCGCGGAGGGATGACATTTGACGTTTGCAGAGAGTTTTTAATGAAAGGAGGGGACGAGAGGGGTGGCATGGGATCGATTGTTACTCTAGGGGACCTTCGGAAGGTTACAGTATTTGGACAGACCCAGAAGGGGCTAACCGTGGAACCTCCACATCGCCAATTTAATCTTGAAGGAAGTGAAGGACTGATCCTCCTTGATCCGCATCATTTTAGCGCCAATCAAATTTGATTCCTATTGCAATTAGAAGGTCTGAGTCCAGGAGACGAACCCGGGCCAAGAGCCATTGATTCACCCAAGGAGCTGCCTGGAAACAAACGCTCATATAGTGGCTGAGAATGCGTCCAATCTGATAGCGTCCTCAAATCCCATCGGCGCTTAACTAAAGCAAATGAAAAACGGACGCAATCGAAAGTTCGAAATTCGGATCGATGCAACCCTAAAGGAGGAAGGGGCAAGAGGGCGTCGAGGAGTAGAGCTGCCCATTCTCCGAACCGAACGATTTTCCACCCCAATTTGTCTCTTCCTTAGTCCCTCCTGGAGCTGTTTGTCTGCCCGAACTCGAAGCCTCGCATGCACAAAGCGAAAACAAAGCCAAAACGGATCCCCGAAACCGCTCGGCGAAAGGCGCATCTCGGTCCGGAGCGGGCGCGGCTACTTGGCCGAGGTTCAGCCGGCGGCAGTGCGCGGCGCAGAGCCGCGACGTGTGCTCGCCGCCGTTTCGTGTCCCTTGTCCCTCACTGTGTCGATAAATATCGCTTCGCTCCTTCGCGCAAGAAGCGAGTCGGACGCTTTTGGAAAAACTCCTTTCTTTCGGCGTGGTTCTTCGCCGCGACGCCGTAAACGTATTAAGCGCGCCCGCGCTCGATTCAATCGCCATCGGAAGGCGCAGAGTTGAGCAGATCTCAGGTCACGACCCGGGAGGACACTTGAGGGCAGGACGACTGATAAATGTCGTTTCATGAGGAACACAGAGCATTTAGACCGCGGCCTGTTTGTCGTCACGAGGATCGGACAGGGAAGCTGCTGGAAGGACTCACTACAGTGTTCCGCGATGAACATACCATATCAAGTCTCTGGTGTATTTCCAGGCCTGAAGCTCAGAGAAGAAAGACGTACTCAATGCTTACGGGAGCACAGCTTCGTTGTGTTCAAAATCTCACTTTTAAGTGACCTCTTCCTTTGTCATCGTTGGTCAGCATCCAAGGATAAGGATAAACAAGGGCGGCGACCTTTAAGGGCGTTGTTTTCATGCAACAATCGGAGGGAATAGTTGAGCCCCTTTGAGACAAGATCAGAGCAGATGAGTCGATCTTAGGACCATGCGACAATCAGTGTTTCCTACAATCAGTGTCGTGGGCATCAGAAGGATTCACCATCAGTGGCTTCGTTTTAGGCACTTTTCAACAGCTCGGGGCTAAACAAAGGAAGAGAAACCTTCAAGGACAGGCAAGAGACACAGAGTTCTTACACCTTATCTTGTAGGATCGCAGGAACATGAAAGGAGTGTCATTTGGTGCAGTTTTTCGTGCCAAAGTCTCTTGGCGGACCAAACAGGAAGTGGTCACCCAAGAGGTGTAAATATCCTAAATCCCTTCCTGCAACGCTCTCAAAGGTCCCCAATTCCGACGGCCCCTCAGACGCACAATTTCGCTTCTTCCCACCCAGCCTCAGGTCCAGGCGGGCGCTGCACGAGGCCAGCTCACCCCTGAGGGCCTCGCGGACCGATTCGTCCAATCAGCGTTGTTTTGTCGCGATCTTTTTGATTCCCCGTGGTATCGCGCGGCAATCACCGCCCCATCATTTCCGGGCGCGCTCCAGGGCCCTCGGGGGACGCCGCTGCAGCGGCGGCGGGCTTCTAAACGCAGAAAACAAAGGGAGAAGTGCCCGCCGCCGATCTAATTAGGCAAATATTGTCGCCGCCAGGAGCAGCGGCTCCTTGGCCCATTCAGACTAATGGAGTCGGGTGTTGCCACGGGCGATCTGCTAATCCAGCGCCGAACGCTTTGTCTTCCGGAAGCCACGGCCGAATGAGAATGAGGGTTCGCATAATGAGGCACGCGCGCGTCTTCTCCGGCATCTCAAAGTGCACCCGACGACGACGCAATCCATGAATGCCTAATTAGCGCCATAAAAATCATTAGCGGGCCTGGATCACTCCGCCGCATTGGGGCTTCCGGCTCCAGCGCGACTTCAGGAAATTGCGCACTTCGGCGCCGCGCCAAAGATCGGCTTAATTAAGCGCGACGGCGCCGAAAGGTTAGGGCCTGAGGCGGCGACGAGCCGCTGGAAACGTGACGATGAAGTGAGCGGAGGCGCGCGAGGGCACTCGGATAAGTAAATAAAGATCGATAGGCGAGAACGACGACGACGCACAGGACAGCCGTACGAATGGCGCCGCCGCCTCCGGCTCGACCCCTTTTTTGGACAAACAAAGACCGCGAAAGGAACACCTTGGCAGAGGGTGGCGGAGGACAAGGAAGCCAGGGAGGCGAATCTTGGCCGCCAGGGCGGAGGGGATTAGTGGGTTCTGCAACGCCGAGTCAAGAGGGGTTAGGACCGACTCGCCAGCCGAGGGTCCCGAGGAATGGAACTCGCTGCAAAGTCTAGACTCGTTCTTCCGTCTGCTAGACGCGTCGGTGTCTTGCAGGGGAATCCCGGGGAGGAAAGGTGCTCGGAGGACTCGATTATGGATCGGGTGGAGGAGGCGAGCGAGAGGAATCGATGCCAGAACCCAAATAATGGACATCATACGTGAAAACAACCATTAACTCGACACAACTCAGAACAAGACCCTTCCGGCTTAGAAGACTCGAGGAGACTGGATCGAAATGGGAGGATTCTAGGATTCGGCTTCGGGGTTCGGACACTCACCTGCAGGCTCGCATCTCCGCCGGCCGATTCTGTGTCGGTTGACGTTTTTCTGTGCGCAGAAGGAGCGCCGCGCCAGCGCCCCAGGGGGCGGCCCGCATCGATCCAACTCGGCGAGATCGCGCGGAGACTGTACCCCGAAGCGCGCTGCCCTAACGAGGGGCAATTGCGGAAGGCACTTGAGCCTCGACACCCGACAAGGAGGCTCGGACCGGTTGCGGACGGGTGCGAGATGGAATGTCAGTGTTTGGGCTTTCCCGGTTTTTTGGAGTCCACATGAAGAAGATACCGTAAGACTGCTTAAGGCTCCTACAGTAAGGCTACAGGATGGAAACTCGCCACCCAGAAGTGTGTTTTCCACGGGAGCACTCATTCCGCCGGAAAGGTCATCTCAATCAGAAGTTATGAGTCAGAATTCGGAGAATTAGAGTTGGCGTCGAATGTTGTGCTTGGAAGTTGTGGCATGTGACGAAGCTATATTAGATTGCGATATGTCACCAATCTGTGTGTATCCACATATATCTTCGAAATTGCCACATGTTGACTTTCTGAGTCTACAGGAGGGAAGGAAGGAGGGAGGGAGAAAGATTGAGAAATCGGACCAGAGGCTTTGCAAAATCCCCGCTTAGAGCATCTTGGTCGAACTTCAAGGGAATTAATGATTCTTCCTCCTTCCCATAAAAGGGCGCATCGCCAGAAAAGCGCCGGGAAGAAACAAAACCCCATAATTTCATTGTTTAGAAGGACCGATCAAAGAACACGAGATACGGTAGGCGACGCCTAGTTCGGGAACTCCGGCGGCAGAAAGCCGATTCGCCGATCGAATTCCTATAAGAAGCTGTAACATTAGCGCTGCGTTGATGGATACCACTGCCAATGGGACCAGTTAGCAGCAGCTGTGCGCCCAGTCGGAACCAAGGATCTCGCCGATCACCTGCCTCCCGCTCGTGTTTGTCCTCATTGTGTTTCCAATCAACGCTGACGGGGGAGGTTCTTAATGAATTGGTCGCAGACCGATTCGGACCCTTGGGCCCTCAGCGAGGGAGAAAGGTCCGACCCGGAAGTTGCCACCTTTCCCTGAAGTTTCTGGTAACTGCTTCGTCTCTCAGAGACTTCGTGTGCCTCTTGTCTGCTAGACAGATGGTTTGGATAGGAATCATTTGAGGGGGAAGGCCTACGATCAAAGAGATCTTGCGGGAACGTCTAGACGATGGAAACTGTCTAGACAGAAAGAAACCGAAGCCTGTAGACTCCGGCCTGTGGATCTGCGGTAAAAACCGCCGCGGGTAAAAACCGCCACGGGTAAAAAACGGCGCATCCGCATTGCATTTCGTATTTCTACCAGAGTAACTTCTACGCCCGGCTTAGGCTTTCTGCCATTCCTGATGCTCAGCTAATTAAGGTTGGCATAAACATTATGGATAAAGTACCTCTTACTTTTAGCAAAAATAAAGTTAAAAACGACAAAAATGGAATTAACCAGCAAATATTGTTTAAAACATTTTTTAAATGGCGCGGCGTTTTTTACCCGCAGCGGTTTTTACCCGCGGCGATTTTGACCGCGGCGGTTCTTACCTGTGGCGGTTTTTTCCCGCGGCGGTTATTGCGCGTAATCCGGCCTGTGATCGGAGTCAGTGGAACTCACATAGCCAAACAAGAAACCGCCAAGTAAACCTCTTCATCAACAACAAAATCAACAACAACAACAACTTGAAAAACAATAACAATCATTTGATTAGGCACGACCTGATGAAAAGGGGCGCGAGCTGTGTGACCGGCGCTAGGGCGTGTGCGGGGCCGTCGAAGAGCTTGCTCGCCACCGTCGCGTCCAGGGCAAAGTTCTCGTCTACTTCCGCGTCCTTGTCTTTGCTGATTTCCAGCAGTTCGGAGAACGGGGTCTTCTTCACGACTGACTTGGTCACGCTTTCCGAGACCTTCGATGTGTTCTTCAAAACAGTGATTTCCTAGAGAATAACTGTGAACATTCGAGAAGGAGGGGGAGGAGACTTGCCTGAGAGTTGTACCCTATGAAGTTAAAGTGCCTTAAATCGCCACTTGACAAGACCAGTTCCTGCTTGCCCGAGAACTTGGCGGAGCTCAGCTTGTGACCGTCTTCCGGGTCAAAGGAACAATCTGAAAACAGCTAATTAGTTTGCTCCCATGTCAATGAAACCTACAGTCGGAAGCCTTTCCGGCAATGCATAGTGTAGGACTGACGAACAGAGTAGTTCCGGGCAGAGCAACAGTCCATATCACGCTGAGGGCTTCGACGTCGTAGGAGCCGATGGCCTGCTCCGAGCAGTACAACAAGTAGCGGAACGTGGACTCGTTTCCAGAAGGGGACCACTCCACGGTGCGCAGATTCGCGATCGAGTCTTCGATATACTCGACCTTCGGCTCCTCGTTTTTGACGTTCCACAGCAAGAGGAAAGTAGATTCTGAGGCTTCTGATACGCTGTTCACACTGGCGAAGATGTTTGACCGCAGAGAGGAGCTATGGATAACACGTGAGGACTGCCACTTCACCTAAAGTAGGTCAAACATAGGTCTTTGTGGGTTTTAAAGATATCTTAATGGCCTATTTTAAAGGCACTACTTCAAAGAAAGGTTGGACTACTCGTACCTTCTTCAGGTGGTCCACACACCAGCCTCCAAAACGCAATGCATCGGCCTTGAGGATGTGGAAGTATCCAGCGTCATCCAGGGCAACAAATATTTGATCGGTGTGCTGCTGACTGTGGATCGGCTTAATGTCACAAACGAAGCTCTTTGAGTCGACGTCCTCGTCTCCACGGAGCGACACGAGAGTCGAGTCCTCAAAGTCCACGGAGTCTTCTAGGACCGTCTCGTACACTTGGGTCTCGTTTTCTCGGGACACAGTACGGCGCCAGAACTTCAGCAGGCTCTTCTGCTCCTTGTCGTTCTGCTTCTCCGCCGTTACGATCATCTGCGTGGTCAGACACGTCAAGTAGACGTCACTCCAGGTAGCGAATTCGTTATAGAGGGTGTGGACTCTGTTGGGGACATTGTCTTGGCACACATCGAGCTGAACGAGTGGTTAAAGAGAGCTGGAGTAGAGGGGTGCAACTTACCGTTTGGACGGTCTTCCACTCGACGGGGTTGAACCACTGGATCACGCCAGGTCTCGCGTTAGTCACCAGCGTGTCCAGGCGCAAAGGGTCGCACTTGATGTGGAGGGCGTTCTCCCGGGGCCATAGTAGCTGTTCCGCCGAGGACAGAATCGTCATCGTCGCCGTCTTCACAAAAAGCAACGCGGTGTTCTCCAGAATCACCGCCAGCAGGCACTCGTCCTGTGAGAGGGAGAGACTGGCCACTGGAGCTTGCATCCCCGTTAGCTTCAGAGGAGACAACCAGCGACCGGCTCCTTCCACCGTCAGACTCCACTTGGACACGGTGCACTCGCCAGTTCCACAGAAGACCGTATGCTGCTGACTGACGGCATGGACGATTTCTGTTTGGCCGGGGTGGATGAAGCTGCTGTTCTTGTTCGTCAGCCCCTTTTGGGCTACGCGGCGCCTGAAGAAGGTTTCGATACATGAGTGTTCATCACATTTGCTGGAGTACTGTAATCTCCCCTTGGTGCCTTCAGAAGAAGGACCGTAAATTCCGAATGTTCTGGTTACAAAACCCATCTCTACATGTAACGTACCATATGTAGACGCGACCAGTGTTTAAAGTAGCAGAAACCGAATCGCCATTCACGGAGACTCCGTCCCAAACAACCCGCGAGTTGTCCACAACACGCTCAAACTGCTGTTTCATCTCGTATCGCGAGGGACTCTTCGTCGACCCGGCCAAGGGCAACAGCTCCAGTAGTTTGCCGTTACACACGACTACGAAGTCCTTCTGGAATACAAAGGCAATGACGAAAGAAACACAATCTAAAGACTTACGCCGAACGCAATATCTCGGTGATTCTCAACCTTCTTGGATAGGGTGATGGCATCCTTGATCTGGACCTCGACGTCCTCCACAGAGAGGTCTGACGTGCAGCGAAAGACTCGCTCGGTTTGGTCGCCCTCCTTCACTCCAAGGATGTAGACGCAATCGCCTTCTTCTTCCTCCTTCTTCAGCGGATACACGAAGGCGATTTTGGAAAGCTCCAGTTGCCTGCAGAAGAGGAGCTTCCCGCTGGCTGCCTCCCAAGAGCAGCATTCTCCGGCGGCGGTGAGCGTAACTAGCTGAAGAAGCACAACAATGAAGCTCTGACCGAGTTGTCCCTACTTTTCCTTCGCGGAAGAAGGCTCCCGCGACCGGATTGTCGTGGCTCAGGACGTTCTCCCTCTTTCCATTCTGGGCGTTGAAGACGAGGACAAATTTGTTGGAGGTGACGAAGGCACGTCTGCAGATGGATCGGATTAGATTCAAGTGAAGTAGATAAGCTCCCATACCTGCTTGCGTCGTCAAAAACGATGGGGACCCTGTCGATCTCCAGACCCAGAGAGCGTTCCTCGACGAAAGCGTCCTCGGCCATCTGGAAAGAAATCCTAGAAGACTGACAACCTTGGAGAAGCCCGGAAAGCGAAAGGAACACCGCCAAAACCGAGGTCGCAAGGATTCAGCAGCCCGCTTCAGAAATATTGACCGCTCCTCGCGTGCCAAATATTCAGGCACAACGTTGCGGGAGCCTCTTCAGTCTTTGACAGAGCCTCCCACCTGGGCACTTGGGCACTACAGATACTTCCAACGTGATAAGGCAGTGGAGCGAAGGAGGGCGCTGATCACTTCGACGTAGGCTTTAAAACAGTGAAACACGGAAACAGCGATATTAGGTCTCGCTGTCAATAGTTAAGATCGTATTTCCATCATAGCCATGCCCAAGTAGAAACAGTTCGGCTTCCATATGCGATGCAAAGCACCTCGCCACACTTCACGCCTCGCAAACGAATCGGTTTGGCAAACCCATAGCATTGGTACTACAACCGCTCCCCAGGAGTTTAAGGAGGCCGTCTTCGACCCAACGAGAGGCAGAAAGCCCACGCGCCCTATGCCCCTCCCGAAGAGGACGGCCGAGTTCGACTTCTCCGCGAAGTTCTCCGGGAGCTTCGGCGAGGTGCGATCAACCCTGAAGAAGGCTTCCGCGGAGCAGCTCAGAGCCTTCGAAAAGGCGAACCCCGTACTGAAGAAGATGTGCACCCCACTGTGGGAGCGCTTCTGCACCAAGAAGGTGCTCCTTACTGCTAGCGACACCTAGAGGGACGCCTACGAGAGGTCCCTCCGTGAAGCAGAGGCGCGAGGCCAGGCCTTCATCGCGAGATACAAACAACAAATGGGCTTGGCTAAAGAGGCCAAGAGAACCTTCCAGCCCTGCGGACCCAAGGAGCTGCCTCCAGTACCCGTGGTGGCCCCTCAGCGGCTTAGCACAAAAGGCCAGAAAAAATTGGAAACCAAACGCTTCCGGTCCAACTCGGAGCCGGAAGACTCCAAGAAGACCTACTTGAACGGAGTCCAGCGCGGATGCCTCATGAAGAAGGTCAACCGAATCACGAAGCGCCGATGAACCTTCTTCTTCGCCACTTTGTCCACTATTTGATATTTGTTACGTATAAATAAAATCATATAATGTATACTGTTAGTTTTTCTCATAATTTGGATCTCCATGGGGAAGAGGGAGCAACAGTTCACAGAGCTCTTGAAGACCAATTGTTCATCATAATCCACTTGTTGTTCTGCAGTTGTTGGATCGTGCAAACTGTGAGCAAAAGAGACACATCAGAAAGCCTGAGAAAGCAAAGTTCCGGATAAAGATCGTCTTTAATTCACTTTATTTACAGGAGGCCTAAGATAGTCCTTTCGGCACTCAACGTTGAACACTTAAGTGAAATGCATGCACCGTCCCATGGTCGTATTCAAGGCAGATTGAGAAGGTCCTTCGAGGCGTAAAGCTCCTGCACACGGCTGTAGACCTTGGAGACGACGTCGTCGAACTCAATGGCGTGCTTGTCGATGGCTTCCTGGGAGACGCCGTCCTCGTGGTGGGCGAAGATCTCCTTGACGAGGTACTCGCGCGTTGGGAGCGTTCTTGAAGCGACGGAGACCGACTGGCGGATGAGCCAGCCATGGTGCTGGGCCAGGGTTTGTTCGTAGCAGGAGCGGCACACCTGTGAGACCGAATCCTCGGCGCCCATCTCATGCATCCGCCGCACGAAGAGCACGACGAACTCGAGGGCACGATGGAGCCGCAGCAGGGTCCGCGCCCCGAGCTCTTTGGGCGCCTTCCCGGGTTCCACCTCGTGCGCCAGCATCGAGCCGACCGTCCTGTAGGAGACTTCATCCTTCTCCAGAAGCCTCGCTAGGATTCCCTCCTTGTCCGCAACGTCCTTCTCCACGAACTTGAAGATGATGCCCAGCACGCCAAAGAGCCTGAAATTGTGATAAAATCAAGATTGTACGCGAGAAGAAGGATACAATCGGAAGAGACTGATCAAACGAGCCCAGAACAATCAGAGATTACAGTCCCACCTTTCCCATATCGATTAAAAGTACGACCGGTGACCACGGTAGCTGTGGTAAGCCATAAAAATAGAGTGGAAAAGGCGATTGATCCCATCGATCAATCTTCTTGAGCAGACCATCTTTTGGAAACTCGAAAAACCTAACCTCAGAATTCTACTCGGATAGCCCGGACCGAGGGAGGAGGACGCTGGCAGCGTCTACTTACTTGTTCAGCTGTCGGTAGGCAAGGACGTACGGCTCCAGTTCGACATCGTCTCCGGAGTCTCCGAGCGAGGCCGAGAAAAGCTCCACGACCCGAGTGATGTTAAAGGTCGCGTCTACGGGCTCTTCTGTGGACGAGACCATTATGAGACGAGACGCAGACGAGACGTCTCCAAGACCGACAGCGAAGGAAAACGTCAACGGGTACGGTATCAGCTGATGGAGCCGTCTGCTCAGGTGATACGGCGCTCCCACACGCGTCGCGAGTCGAGGCGTCTTCCTCGGAGGTCCCGACGCGACAAACGAATTGGCGCGGCCACCGGCGCTTCGAAGAATCCGTTTTCGCGCACTTCCATCTGGGGTCAGACGCTTCCTCGGGTTTCTAATTTTCGAGTTTTCGCGTCAGATTCGAGCATGCGAAGCCAAAACCTTCGGACTCGAGTATTCGGCGATCTTGGTGTCGGTAGCTCTTGGGAAGGTCTTACCTTTCGCTGACATGGTGATCCCACCTGACTCGTTCGATTGGGTTTTCACGATTTCCAAAGTTTCCTTGAACTTTGAATTCAGATTCCGATGGTCGAGACCCTCAAGAAGACCTAGGTCCGGACTTTTTTCTCGTGTCTTTACCGTCCGTCTTTCGTAGAAACTGGTGATTGGGAACTTATCTTGTATGGCTAACTTATAAGCTTAACCGTTGTTGGCTGTTTAGCGTTGACGACGGTCTTGAGAACAAGTCCGGTGAGTATGCAGGCAGTCCTTCCCACGTTCCATGGGTCCTACGCCCCTTATCCATTCGAGAGATTCGGTCCTGGACCGTCTTTTAAAATTTTCTTCTAGGGCTCACGTGCACATCTGTCCTAAATCACTTCTTCTTTATGTTTTGGACTCATAATTGTCGTCGCGCATCTCTATCCTTGTTTTTATGTTTCCATCTTTCATTCCAGAATGCAACCGCCCGTCGGCATGTTCCACTACATGCCACCAATCTACTGGCACGACCGACAGTCGCTGCTGTCCATCGACATCAGTCGTGCCTCGGGGAAGCAGACGCCCATCCCGGTCTACAAGATCGCCACCTCATCGGTGCAAAAAGAGGTGCGCGTCTGGACCTTCTCCTTTGAGGGTGACGCCGAACAACACCGGAACGGGAAGGCGCCCTTGGTGGTCAACTTCTTGTCCAATCTCCTCGGGCACATGACCACCGTCAACGTGGTGCGCTTCTCCCCTTCAGGTTGGCTTTAAGCTCAGAGTTAACATGGTAAAGTCTGCTTTTAGGAGAGCTGATCGCCTCAGGGGACGTCGACGGGGCCGTCATCGTCTGGAAGAAGGGGAACCCCGAGGCTAGTCCGTCGAAGCTGAACGTCGACCCGGACATGCCCCCCAACAAGGAGTTCTGGATGCGAAGCAGAGCTCCTTTCCGGCACGATAGCGACGTCACAGACTTGGCTTGGAACGCCGACAGCACGCTACTGTGTGTAGCGTCAAACGACGACTCGCTCAACTTGTACAATGTTGTCTCCGGTTAGTGTCTCCTTTCAGCTCTATAAGTACCTTTCCATTCAGGCAAGCGAGTTTGGCGCATTTCAAACTTCCGACATTTCCCCAACGGCATCGCATGGGATCCGCTGGAGAAGTACCTGGTCACGTTGTCAACCGACAGGAAAATGGACATCGTCAACGCCAAGAACGGCTCTCGGCTGAAGAGCTTCTCGCAGTTGTCATTGGGCTCCAACCAAGTGAGTGGCAAAGAGCTCCCGGCGGAGATGTATCGGATGTTCCACGACGACACGCTGGGCTCCTTCTCCCGCCGAGCCGACTTCACTCCTGGTGGGGAGCTCCTAATTGCGCCCTGTGGACATCTGGAGTCCGGGGCGACATGCGTCTACGGGCTGTACGTCTTTAAGCGGCACGAACTAAACAGGTATGTCTTAAGAAGCTATTCTTTCGATTAACATCAGCGTTTCAGCGATAAGCCCTTTGCCATCATCCCCACGCAGAAGGCGCCGTTTATGGTCAGAGCCTGCCCCCGGACGTTTAAGCTGCTCAACAAAAAGGATAACTTCCTAGGGTACGCAAGATTTTAAGCTTTGGATAACGCTTATTTGTAGGCAGCGAATTTCGTTCGCTACCTACAAGTAAAGGTCATAATTCAAACCCAATATTTGCTTCGTTCTTAGTGAAATATGATCTTTCCAGACTTGATTACCGTGTGGTCTGGGCGGCCATCACCAAAGACAGCCTGTACATCTTCGACAGTCAACACAGCCACCCGATCGCTTACGCGGAGAACCTACACTATAACAATCTAACGGACGTCTGTTGGTCCCCCGACGGCCACATGCTATTGGTCTCCTCTCTAGAAGGCTTCAATAGCTTTATCCAGCTCAACTTGGAAAGCATTGGAGAAATCGACAATTCCGAACACGAGCGTCCGATCTCGCCTGAACCGCCGTTGATCCAGCCGAAGAAGCCGAAAAGAAGACCTACAGCAGCGCAGGTCGAGACTCCCGCCACTCCGACTGCAGTGGAGCGTGCGGCCACGCCGCTGAAGGAGGGCAACAGCCCCAAAACGCCGGTCAGCACCAAGTCTGCGAAACCGAGGACCGCGGGCTCGCTGCTCAAGTTTCTGAAGAAGAGTGAGTCCGCGGATGAGCAGGCTCCTCCTGCGCCATCGACTCCAGCGAGTTCGAAAGGTCCGCCGGCGAAGAAGGCAAAGAAACGGGTACAAGTCATAACGCTGGAGGACAAGTAATGTGTCTTGCTATTGTATGCTTCATGTTGTCAGATAAAGTCCGGTTTTGTCTATAGGTTCCTGCAACGAATTACCTGCCTTCGACGCTGTCGTCTCTTGTCATAATGAAGTGAAGTCGAGGGGTGCCGGTGATCGTTCGGTGATCCAACCTGCGACGGTGGGGTCGTGCATGTCGAGTAAAGCCTTTCCTCGGCTTTGTGGAAGTGTCTGTCTATTCGTCTCTGTCTGATATGTCCTTGCATGTCTGTCTTTTCGATAGGCCACGGTGATTGTAGTTCAAAGCCGAAAAACGTTATTATTGCCTAGTTTCCAGGGGAAGTGCCCAGCTCGGAGTCCATTTTCCAAGTCCGGGTTGCACATGTGACATTTCCCTCTCGTTGACTGTTTGTTGAGCACTGTGTTTGCACTGGGAGCATCGACCAAACGTTTTTTTGCTTCAGATTTAATTTTATCGCACGTGCCGCGAAACGCTTGCTAATTAATTTATCACATTTGTTCAATTACAGGTAGAGCTACCTGCACACGAATTAGTGTTTTTATGGGGAATGAACTAGAGGCTACAGATAGCACTGTAGCTAAAATAGAACAATGCTGCTCGTCATTTTCCATAACTCCCGGTTTTATTAAACTTTGTATGTGTCCCCTCCACGTTATTCGCTCATCTTTCCCGTTTTAGTGTGCGGATTTACTGCCGCCTCGTTCTTCGGTGTTGGAATTCGGTCGGCGTGGAACCAAACGCGTGGAGCCGAACGCCGCGAACACCTCACGCGGGTGAAAGTCCTCAGCGGCGTAGGATTCGCCTCCAAAGCCCTAGCGACAGCCACCGTGATCAGCGTTTCCGGGTTCAGCCTACTCATCGTTGGCGTCTCAGCTTTGTTGAACGTCAACACCCCCCGCCAGTTTGGTGATAGGATGAAAGCAGTGTTTGGCGACTCTCTGCGTATCTCGAAGAAGGACGCCGACGGCCAGTCCATCACCTCGCTCACGGAATTGTTCGAACAAGCTGCTGCCCAGCCCAAGCCTGTCGAAGCCGCTCCCGCATCTGCCAACTAGGATTTTGTTGACTTACGTTTTGTTACCATGTTATTGACTCTAGTTCTTGTTTTTATCCTGTTCTCTCTATTCATTCTTTATTCTTACCGTTGGTATTGGAAGCCTCTGCCAATTGCTGACAAATCTCGGTGCCTTCTTGTTGTCGCCCATCCCGACGACGAAACCATGTTCTTTGCTCCTACCCTGCGCGGTTTGCTGGAAGCTAACTGCTCCATCTACATTGTGTGCGTGTCCAGTGGTGACGAATCCGGACTCGGGGTGACCCGTCGACAAGAAATGCGCAGAGCGGTCCAGGCACTTGGCATCCCCAGTGGAAACTTGACGATCCTGCATTACGACGACTTCCCGGATGGCTTCGTTCGATGGGACAACGAGAAGCTTGGTCACCACCTGCTGAACTACATGGAGAAGCTGGCTTGCGACTTTGTGATCACCTTCGACGAACGCGGTGTCAGCGGCCATCCGAACCACTCAAGTTGCTTCTCCGCACTCCAGTTCCTGTACTCCAATGGACTCGTGCCGGCTGATGTCCAGATCTTCACACTAGAGTCTGTTCCTCTCTGGCGCAAGTACGTGCTAAGCCTTGATGTGATCCCCAGCTACTGTCACTCTACCTTTATGTACGTGTCTAACTTCCGGTCATTGTTCTCTGTATATTGTGCCATGCGGCAACATCGATCGCAACTCGTGTGGTTCCGTTATCTCTACATATTGTTCAGTCGTTATGTCCTTGTTAATACTCTCAAGAGGATTCCTTTACACAAATATTACATTTCTAAAAAGAATACTTAATTGTGGCCATTGAAGAGAATAAAGTGTGATTAGACTTGAATGTTAGCCTCGATATATCTGCTCAGCATCGATCCGAAGACGACGTTCTCGCAGTACACGGAGACGTCTATGCCGTCACCAGAAGCGTCGCTGAGGGAGATCAGTACCGGCGCCTTCTTGGACACCGTCTGCGCAGCGAAACTCATCTGAAACGGGAGGTTACCGTAGCTGAGGGCGTTGCTCCTCACCTTGATGCCCTGGACCTGTTTGCAGTTTGCCAGCTTGTAGAGTTGGCGCGGACTGAACCTCGCCAGAGTCCCCTTGACCCTCTGCTTGTGGCACTGCATGCCGCCAAGGCGTCCCACCAACTCCTTGAACTCGTCCGCCTTCAGTTCGATCGCCTCCACCTGCTCCCCAAGCGACGCCTCCACCTTCATGGAGTACTCGGCGCCGTTCCAGCGCACCGTCCACTCCGAGTGCTTCAGCCCGTCGCCGAAGTCGATGCCCACCATCACCTTCTTCTGACCCTTCTTGAAGTCCAGAAGGGAGACGGTGCCGCCTGTCTCGACTCCTTCAACCTTCTGGAAGCATTGTGGTTCAAGAACTCCTTCGGCTCGTTTCACCCACCTTAGGCTCGATGGTCAGCGGCTCAGAACACTCGAAGTCGCCGGACAGGGAGATGAGCAGTTCGACAGCGCACATGGAGTTCGAGAAGAGGGAGGGCGAACGGGTGAACCTGCGGCGGACCTCCAGGCCTGGGAGGGTTAGCGCCGGACGGAACTCGTCGTCGACGTACTGGGCGCTCGCCCGCACATGCTTGGACACGTTCGTGTTGATGCTCATCCCGTCGAAGTTCAGGTCCAGCAAGAGGTCCACATTGTTCGAGCTCGGCTCCTCGACCTTCTTGGGAGTCTCCTGTAACGATCAGAGAGTAATGGGCTCTTACAGATATGGATCGAAGTCATGGCCCCCTAAAGCTAAGGTTTCCTGTTTGTTTCCTCGGAGTTCCCATCCAGAGAGCGCGTTTCTACTGTAGCAGGCTAACACAATGCCACCGTTAGTGTGAACTTGACGAAGTCACACCCTGCTTCACCGGCACAACACGCAACGTCCCCATTCGTGTGCCTATGTATGGACTGATCCTGTGACTGTTGTCCGCTCTGTATTCATGAACTATGCGCCCGTGTTATATATTCCTCGATGCCTAACGTCTCCACGGTGACTTTGAAGAGTTCTTCCAAAAGACTACGTGTATTCTGTCTGGGCAACTAGACAGAAAAGGTCACGAGGGAACTGCCAAGAACTGCGCGCGCGTATCACCGATATCTTCTTCCGTTGATTTCCTTCCACAAAAACCCCAAACTGCGGACGGTCACACCTGAAAACGCCGGCCCACACACAAAGCGTCTGAATGTGAGAAATACACTAGAAATCGAAGAATTTGAAAAAATGGAGCTCTCTGAAACTGGTCTTGAGACGTAGTCCTGAACGTTCAACCTTGCGACCGGCTCGCGCTCTACCTCGCCTACCGAGTGGTGGATGCTTATTTCTTCAGACGATTTCTGCTGTCTGTGAGACTGCTTGAAAACTGTTGACCGCTTCTCCAATGCTCGCCGGCCGTCTCGTCTGCCTAAGGTGACTTTTTGTCTCTGGATTCTGCGCGATGCTAGAGATCTGCTGGCATTGATTGTCATTCGTTTAAACCTTCCTGGAACTGTTGACATTGATCTCTGTTTATTCAGACACCATCGAACTTCCGACGTGTCCCCATTCTCACCATGGAGTACGGGATCGCATGCAACAATAAGTTCGGATTCCTCTCCGATGAAGGTAAGGTTTTGCCTGTCTTTAACTCATTACCCATACATACCTTTAGAAGCCGAGGACCCTCAAATCCTTCTGAAGAAGGCCATCCGGAAGAAGGAACTCATGGAGAAGGAGGAGCAGAAGATCGCAACCGAGAAGGCTGCCGTCGCCGCTGCCGAGCTCGCTGCCGCCGAGCAGAAGCGTGCCGCCAACAAAGAAAGCCGCCGCGAGAACGCTGAAGGAGCCCGCGGAGCTGCTCGTGGTCGTGGAGGTGCCCGCCGCCCTCGTGATGACACCAAACCTCGAGGCGAGGAAGGAACCCGGCCTACCCGTGGTGGTCGAGGCGGAGCCAACCGGTAAGAAGATATACTCCCCATAAAAGATTGAACAACTCAGCCTTTCAGTCCCCGCCGTGAGCGCGAAGTTAAGGAAAGCGAGGAGTCCGCTGCCTTCAGCGGCGAGGAAGCTCGCCCTAGCGAGGACACTGAGGGCCGCCGTGGAGCTCGTGGGGGAGCCCGTGGAATCCCCCGCCGAGGAGGAGCCCGGGTGCGCTTGGATCGCCACAGCGGATCCGAGCAGACCGGCGTAAAGTCCGTCGACAAGAAGGACGGCCATGGCAAGGGCAACTGGGGCACTGAGCAGGACGACTTGGCCGCTGAAGACGAAGTCAACGTGTCGTCCGAAGTCGAGCGCGAGAAGACCGAGGAGGAACTGAAGCGCGAAGCCGAATTGGAGCGCGCCGCTCGTGAGCTCACGCTCTCCGAGTTCAAGGCAGCGCAGAAGGTCGACCGCCCGCAGTTCAACATCCGCAAGGCCGGCGAAGGCGTCGACGCCAAGAACATGCCCGAGTTGGTGCCTCTGCCTCGCGAAACCGAAGAGAAGGTCGCCACCGAGGAGGTCATTGTTGTGGTAAGCGACATATTTGTACAGAGCAGCGTCTAATTGCCTCCGTTAAGCACCGTGAACCCAAGCGCAAAGCCCTGGTGATCGATTTCAAGTTCAAGTCTGATCGCCGTGACCGCGAGGATCGCCGTGACCGTGAGGACCGCCCGTCTCGTGGAGGATCCAACCGTTCATCGCCACGCGGTGCCCGTGGAGGACGCGGAGGACGTGGTGCCGGCGGAAGAGGCGGTAGCCGCAATGTGGAGAACACCGCCGACAAGCAGGATGCTCCGTTCGACTTCAACTCTAGCGCGTTCCCCGGGTTGGCCGAGATCAAAAAATAAGAAGACTTTGCCCTACGGTTGCTTTTACGGTGATCGAAAAGTTGTTGTTACTTGGTGCTTTGAATACAGATTTGTTAGATTTGAATGCTTGTTCCTCATGCATATGTATCCTAGGGATGTAACCCCGGAGAACCCGAATTCTTATGACTAATTGTGACACCGAAGAACTCAGGACGTGGTCAGAAGACGCTTACCTTCGGCGCCTTCCCGTTCGTCCTCCGGTTCACCGATAGATGCTGCATCTTCTGGACGGGCTCCTCCTCGCTGGATTCTTCCTCGCTCTCCTCCTCGTCTTCGTCGGAGCTCTCTTCCTCCTCCTCCTCCGAGGAGTCCTCGTCCTCCTGAGACTCCTCCTCGTCGCTGCTAGACTCTTCCTCCTCCTCGCTCTCCTCCCCGTCCGAGTAGAACTCTCCCTCGTGCTTCCCATTGCTGGAGGCTCCCGAGGCACCCTCCTTGGACAGGACCAGCTCGTTGGGGCCCTGGCGGAGGGCCGGGTCCGAGGGCTCCGAGGCGAAGTCGGGAAGTTCGCGGTAGTTCACGCACTTCTGGTTAAGGAGGTGCGAGACGGTGCCCAGTTGGAACTGGTCCCGTTTGTACTGGTTCTGCACCGCGGGCGAGGGCTTCTCGATGAGGAAGACTTCGGCCAGCGGGAGCTTCTCGGGCGCCTTCAAGAAGTTCCGCAGGAAACGGACGCGGTCGCGCACGTCGTAGCTGTGGTCGAAGCGCGCCAGCTGCATCACGTACTGCACAAGAAGCTCGCTCCGCGCCCGGTCCGTGATCCACAGCCGCACCGCCAGGTTCAGAGTCTGAAAGTTCGTGGTGGGACCAGGCTCAATCCTTGAGTGGTCTCCCCTACCTGCAGCTTGACGAGCTCGTGCTCGTGGCCGAAACTCTTGGCCATGATGCGAAGGAGGTCCGGCGCCAGGTCGGGCACCGCCTCGATGTGTGTGGCTATGAGCCAGACGACACAGGCGCGCGCCGAGGGCGCCTTCACCGAGCGGATCAGCTTCAGGACGCGGCGAAGGAGTTTCGGGTCGGCCTCCGCGTGGAGAAGTCGTTTCAGGACCACGACTGCCGAGCAGACCACCTGCTCCGAAGGACTGGCGATCAGGCGGATGAGTCCTGAGAGACAGGACTCCGCTACGGTGCCCACCTTCAGGGCGCACCGGCCGATGGCTTCGATCGCCGGCCCTGCCAGCTCGCTCATCTGCACGTAGGTCTGCAAGGAGGGGTCAAGAAGGGGCCCAAGGCGGCGGGCTACCTGGAGTTCCCGGAGAACGAGCTGCACATTGGTCTCGGAGACGAGGCTGGTGAGCACCTCCAGCTTGAGGTGCTTGATGTGGGAGGGGTCGCTGCTGCGGACGAAGAAGCTCTTCAAGTAGGGCTCGAACATGTTCTGGAAGCAGAAGGGTGAGCGAAGGGTTCCAAGGAGGTGCTTCTTCTACACAGTGGGGCCTCCGACGGGAGGGCATGCAGGGGACACTACTCGACATTCCGAAGGATCGGACCCTCTGGATGAATCAAGTCTTTCTGTGAGCTGCTTTAGGGCTCACCAAGGCGTCATCTTAGAAGTGGAAAAGCTCGAGCCAATTTGGGCGCACGTAATCACATCTTTTTTTGTTTCGATTTTCATTAGGATTGATAACCTTTGAGTGCCGAATGTTTGCTGCAATTTTTCCTTTTAGCTTGTGTCACGTGGGATGGGATCCTTGGAACCAGGGAAGTCGGCTTGGAGCTCCTTGCAAGACAGAGCCAGCCTCTCCTTCCCCAACCCCAGTGCCCTACGATCTACTCTGGGTGATACGCATGCAACTACGAAGAGGAAGGCGCGTACTTTGCTTATGCCAAAAACGTTCTCAAGTACCGGGTAATGGTCGCTGGCGCAGATGGAGGCCACGTTGACCAGCACCACGTACTGGACCTCGGTGGGTCCTCGCAGGAGGCGGACGAGGGCCTTGGCCACGACGGCCAGTTGGCTGGCCGGGGCCACGTGGTAGAAGAGCTGCGCCACGGCCATCACCACGGAGCAGTTCCGGCTCTGAAGGAGGGGCCGGGCGCAGGAGAGAAGCAGCTGGTGGTCCGGGTCCAGCGTGGAGCTGAGACTCGAGTCCTCTTCGGGCGCGGTGAACTGGGTCCGCGCGTATCGTGTCAGGAGCCCGAGCATCACGATCTGGCCCCACTCGTCCACGTCGGCCAGGGCGCGGCACAGGGCGCGGTAGTGGCGGTGGAGAAGGTCCGTCCGGTCGGGACAGGTCTCCTCGAAGGCGTAGACCGCGCTGCCCAGCACCAGAGTCCGCTTGTCGCCAAGTAGGAAGTCGATGCAGTCGATGAGCTCCGGCTGCAGCTCGGGGTCCAACGCGTAGAGCTTCGGGATCGCGTGCGCGGCCACCTTGCGGACGTAGGCGCTCATGTCCCGTACGGACTCCTGGAAGAAGGCGTGGGTGGGCTCAGAGGCTTCTTGGACGTACCTTGATGGCCAGGAGCATGATGGGGGCGATCATGGCGACGCGGATGCTGGAGAGCACCCGGAGCGCGCTGGCCCGGATCAGCTGGTTCGGATCCTTCAGCGCCCTCTGGAACGTACTGATGGAGAGCAGCGCCAGGTCCTGCTGCTCCTCGGCGTAGCGGACCAAGTAGACGTAGACGAGCTTCTTGAGCTGAAGCAGGAGGGAAAAGTGAGTAGGGGCAAGGAGGAGGCACCTCGAGGTTCTTGGCGGCGACGTTCTTGACCACGGCCGGGAAGAGCTCCGCGGCGTCCTTCCCCTTGGCCACCATGTTGATGATGCGCTTCATCGCCTCCATCTTGTCCTTGTCCTTGTTGCTGTCCAGCATCATCTTCAGGTCGGCGAAGCGTCTAAGAAGGGATGTAGGGCGTGAAATAAGATTGTTCTGTATTTGCGTCAGTGTGTCTCTGTTTTGTGTTAAGCGTCTCGGAGCCGCCTCCACTCCCTAGCTTCTAAGAGGCTAGATCAACCATTTCGGGCCTATCTAGTAGAGGGATCAATGCATGCTCTCTACGGACTCATCTTCAGCTTGTGACTTAAAGCATAGGGTCTAAGAAGGACTCCAACTGGATCTCAAGCTCCGCTTCCCCGGGAAACTCGAATCTGCCAAGTAGGAAACTCACGCTCGGTTGTCGACCATGATTCCGCCTTCGGCGATCTCCACCTCGGGACTCAGTCCCTCCACGTACGCCATTCTCATAACACTTCCAGATCTGCAAGCAAGGAGCTTGGCGCGAGGACTCGTGGCTCGCGCATCGATCCGAGTCCGCTCGAAAATCGATAGGAGCGCGGGCTCTCGCGGCTGCTTATGGATTAAGGAACGCGGCTTTCGATCGGACTCAAGGAGATGAGTCGACCCGTCCACAATGCACACGAAAAAAACAAATATGGGCGCCGCGATAGGACTATCGATCGTTCGCTGTGTGTAAACTCGAAGTGGCTGACCAGAACATTTCTCCCAGCATCAAAGGCAGTAAAACAAAACAATATTAGAGCCAAAAAGCATATGTACATCGGCGAAGTCGGCGACTTCACTGCCCGAAGGAACCCACTCCCATTAAGACGTTCTTCCGGGTGAAGTGCAGGCCGATCACGGCGGTGTTCTTGGTGGGATACGAGAAAAGACTGAAGCCGGGATAGTTCAGCCTGGAAAGGATCGAAATTGAGGTGTGCGAGAGATCAAAGACTCACTTCGCTTCGTTGGAGGTGTGATCGTGAGCCGAGTTCGACGCCAACAGAGCTTCCAACGAGTAGAGGCTGATAGCGGAGTGGGGCGTGGTGGCGGCGATGGTCCCTCCGTCTCGCGAGAAGCACAGCGAAGCCATGTAGGGGAACGGAGGGGTGTCCTGGTAGGTGACCATCTTCTGCAGGGCGATGTCCCACACGATCAGGGAGCCGTCTTCGGAGGCGGAGACGATGTAGCGTCCACAGGGCGAGATCTGAAGTAGGTGAGCCTTAAGATCAGTCCCATACTTGGTGCTTACCTTGACACCTCGGACATTCCCTTTGTGGCCTGTGAACGTCCGCACACACGACCCGGTAAGCACATCCCAGAGACGCACTGTTCTGTCGTCCGAGCCTCCGGCGACGTAGTTGCAATTCGGATGGTAGTCGATGCAGCTGACATCGGCGCTGGGGCCCGTGAAGATCCTGAGAGGTTGCATACGGTCGGTGACCCAAATCATGGCCGTTCCGTCGGACGAGGCGCTGGCGAAGTAATAGGAGCGGGGACAGAACTGGACCTGCCACACGGGACAGTTCAGCCGGTAGACCACGACGTTCCTTCTTTGCGCCACGGTCCAGAGGCGGATGGTGTTGTCCAGGGAGGAGGAGAGCAGAAGACGCTTGTCCGGGGAGAAGGATGTGGAGTAGACGGCCGCCTGGTGTCCCTAAAGAAGAGTTCCTTAAGGTAGAGCTCGATCTCCACGCACCTGTAGCGTCACGTTCTTGACGTCCTGCGACTTGTCGTACATGTCGCCCATGATGTCGTCCGTGTCCTGGTCCAAACTGTCCAGCTCCTCTATGGACTTCAGCGGGTACAAGTTCGCCTCTCCAAGGACTCTAACTTGTATAGACGAATTACCGTAACCGATGCCTGCCAGCGAGGAGTCCTCCGTGATGTCGACGGCAGTGACGCCGCCACTCGCGTTGGCCACAGTGTACATGCAGATGTTCGGAGGCGACTCGGCGTTGACCTTGATCTTCTTCAGGAGGTCTTTCTGTATCTGGCGCTTCTCGGCCTTCATGGTTTCGGTAAGCGGAGGAAGGGGGATCCTGTCCACCAGGGGCGCGTTCTTATCTTTCTTCTTCGATTCTTTGCCATCTTTGTTCTTGGACTTCTTCTTGTCCAGCTGGCTCGAGAGATCCTCCTTTATTAGTCCGTAGAACACTTTATACTTCTTTTCTGTGGTGTTGATCATGGTCGACACCTGAAAGCCTCTAGGTCAATAGAAGGTGAAGAAGAGAAGGCACACGTCCACGTATCTTTGCGGCGAACGCGTCTTCACGGCTCGCACACAGCGCTTGTCACAGATCGCGAGAAACAAGGCTGCACTGGAACCGAGCCAAGTTAAGAAGAGAAGGTAAACGCCAGGACGAGCCACCCACCACAGCCTGCTAAGCAACAACCAGAGCGCAAATATCATTTATGGTCAGGCGCCGTCAACAAAACATGGACAACAAAGAGCGGTCTGAAGGAGGCATCTTACTCGAGAGCACCCTTGGAACCCAGACGTTGTGGGTCTTGACTTGGGTAGTAGATGCGCGATGTGGAGGGACCCGCTTCCGAAGTCGTGCTTGGTGCCGCGTTTCCAAACGGCACCTTAGGAACCACCAGATTGCGGACACCGAGCTTCCCTGGAGGAACTGGAGGTGTCGGGAGGTCGAAGCGAGCCCGCTTCGAAGACGACGGCTCATCTCCGCCGAAGAAGTTCGGAGCAGGACACACTGGAAACAAAAGGGTGAAACCAAACTCAGAGCAAACGATCTTACGTGTTGGAAGGGAAGGAACGTTGCGGAAGGTCTTCTCTTCTGGCTGCACAGCGTTCGCGTTCTGAGACTGAGGACGACCCCAGCGAATCGTCATCTTGCGGCCTTTGATGACGAGGCGGTTGAAGGACCTCTCAGCCGCTGTTTCCGCGGCCTGGCGATGAGTGAATTGGACGAACGCGCAACCTTTATGCGCTAGGATGGTTAGATTGCGAATCTCTCCGTACTGGTAGAATACATCTCTAAAGAATGCCACAATTATTGAAAGTACCTTCGTAGTTTGCCATACCTCAAATCGATCTCATTGATAAAACCACTTTCGCCCAGATTTCCGACGTAGAGCGTGGTGATTGTTGGGTCTTCAGGCGGGGACAACGTTGGTGCTGCCTTGGCGCGATTCAGGAGCTTCTCCGCGACAGGGTCGTTGTTGCCGTAGTAGCGGTCCTTCATGTTCTGCTGGCTGAGAGGGTCGTCAGGGTCGGTTGGTTTCTCATGCCGGTACGGGCATTCTTCGCCGCGCTTACACTCTCCCTTCACGAAGAAGGAGCAAATGTGAGCTCTGTTGCGGTTGTAGTATGGCTGACTCCGGGCCAGCTTCCGCAGCATCTCCGTAGCTGCTTCGTCGGGCTTAATCACCGCCAGCGCTCCTCCGGGAGTAGTGCCGTCCGTGTCGGCGAGTTGTCTCTCGGCATTCTGGACGTAGAAGTCGCGGTTGGCGCCCATCTTCGGCATTTCCGCGTTGACTTTCAGCGCATGGTCGCGGACTTGCACCGGCAGGCCGAACTCCAGATCCAACAAGCACGTCTGGCATACGTTCTTCAGCTTGGCGCAGGTCTGACACACTTCCGTCTTCTTGTATCGCATTCCCTTGCCGGGCATCCAACGGAAATTGGTGAAAGGACGATTGCAGATCTTGCACTCTGCTCCATGTTTGTCCTTCATCTAAAGCAGAGACAAGGCTTAGA
>JADLIF010001848.1:0-19274 GCA_016648015.1 Steinernema khuongi | reverse complement strand
TCTCAGAAACGCTGATCAGCGTTGAGAGCAGGTTCCCTTCGTACTGGACGATGGCGACGGGTCGGTCGGGCCATTCGGGATCCCTTTCTAGTTGCTGGTCGCCGCTATGTCCAAAAACGAGCTGAAAGAGAATACCATCAAAAGGCCATCAACTCCGTGGTTTTCCTTATCAACATCCCAAAACAAACTTATATGATATAAAGCTCTGGACACAACGCTGTAAAACTGCTTAACAAGAACTTTCCTCAACTCCCATGTCAGGCCATTGCTTACCCTACTGATCGTTCCGCTCATGATAAGCTTCGGGAAGTGGACGGAGCGTCCGTCGACGGCTTCTAGCACGCGAATCGTCCGGTAGACAGCGCAATCCGACCGGTTCTGTGTAACATCGGATCGTGGCACCAAAAGGTATGTTGACTGAAAGTAGGGTTATATACAGATGAGAATACCTTAGAAATAATAAAAAATTATGCGTCAAAAATACGGAGCAGGGCTTCCCAAGAAGGAGCGATCTTACTTTCGGACCCTGATCACTACTAGGAAAAAAATCGGAAAACAACAAACGAACTGGCGTTCTCGGCAGCTTCTCCAGAGCTTCTTCAAAAGGGAGATCGCTCCAAGAGCGACAGTCCTGTATCCTGCCATTGGGCTCACCTGATCAGGACAAACTTTGTCGAAGATGTGGAACAGCGAGAACTCGCGCTCGATGGGGTCGTCGAAGGGCGCGACGACGACCCAACGCTTGTCGATAACGCCGCAGAGGTTGAACGGGATCTCCTCGATCTCGCCGTAGAAGTCATCCATCTGGCCAATGATTTCACTCTGATAGTCTTGAAGCAAGTCTGCCAACCGCCTCGGCCTCGCACGCTAAGATTGAATGGGGGTGCTAAGGCCAAGTGGTCTGATCTGCAATTTGTAGACTTCTATAGACTCTGCTGGACAGGGCAGAGCTGCAGAGCACATCTGGAGCTAGGCTCCTCTGCGCTTTGCATGGAGTGCTTCTCGAATGAACTCCTTCAAGCAGGATTTGTTCGTGTTCACTTTTAACTTGTGAAACCGATAAGCATAACTAGTTATTCGGTTCCATCTCAATCGATATTCAGTGCTTTCCAATCCTCTCCCCGGTCCCCATGACAACGCGCGGCGGTCCTCAGCTGTCGCCGGGTTTCTCTCGTTTCCAACGCCAACGTCTCTAAAATGATGATGGAGGAGAGGTAAGGATCTTCTTTGTATCTCTTTCTACTGGTATTTCAGGACCGAGTTCGACATCACAGAGGTGCAGTCATCTCCATTCGGCCACCGGATCAACGCGCGATGCGTGACCAAGGGCCAGCTGGACGAGCGGCCGGCGGGACTTATCGCCGGCACCGCAACCAACAAGATCGTTTGCAATCGCACAGGTGAGTCACTTAAGCTCGATTTTGCCTTTTCTTGTGGCCTTCCTTCTCTTCCCGTAAATCCAGCACTCTTGGAAGAAGAGAAAGGGATGGAAGTACAATTACCCAGCTTAGTAAATGACAAGAAACTAATTTCGTTCTTAAGACATGGTGCTGAACGTGAACGAAACAATCAAGTGCGTGGCCGTAGCGAGGATCAACACTCCTTACGACGTCCTTGTCGTGGGAACGACATCCCAAGTCCTGGTTTACGACGTGAACAACAACACAACGCTCTTCCAGAAGGATGTCCCCGACGGCGTCAACTGCATCGTGGTAAGCACAGCAGAACTTCATGTCCTTCAGGTCATTTTGTTGTTCCTAGGTTGGCAAATACTCGAACATCGACGATCCTCTCATCATCTGCGGCGGGAACTACGCCCTCTGGGGCGTGGACATCACGGGGAAGGACCGTTTCTGGACTGTCACCGGGGACAATGTCCACACTCTGGATCTGTGTGACTTCGACGACGACCAGGAAAACGAGGTATGGACCTGGTAGCGCCCAGAAAACTTCAGTCCTTGCAGCTGCTCATCGGCTCGGACAGCTTCGACATCCGCGTTTTCAAAGGCGACCAGATGTTCGTGGAGATCTCGGAGACGGACAGCGTCGTCTGCTTGAGGACCATCGGGAACGGGAGCTTCGCCTACGCCCTGAAGAGCGGCAGCCTCGGCGTGTACAAGTACATGAAAAGGGGCTGGAAGGTGAAGACGAAGAACTCGGTCTTCCACCTGGAGGTGATCAGGAACGGCGAGGCGATGCTCTGTGGATGGGCTACCGGAAAGGTATAGCTGGATCTTCTCCTCTAGTCAATATTTGCTCTTTTCATATGGGATCTGCTTGCACTGTGTTGTATCAATATCTCTTGAAATGGCGATCTTATTTCAGATAGAAGTGAGGGACGTGAAGACGGGGAACCTGTTGGCCAAGACCAGCACCAACTTTGAGCTCTCGGGGCTCCTTCTGACCCAGGAAAACGAGGAGGCGCTGGTGCCTCTGGAGTTTGCAGCGGTCTCCGTGAACGGCCACGTCTTGCAGATGACCATGGACAAGTCGAACAAGCAGAAGGACGAGCGCGCGGCCGAGCTACACGACATCGGAGTCCGAAAGCACCAGATTATGGTTGGAAGGAAGAAGTTGTTCCATAAGCAAGCTTTGGTCTAGGTAGAGCTTAGAAACTACGAACAGACGACTGCAAAGGACCAGGACAGCGAACCGCAGATCGATGTGAGTTGAGGGCCTTAAGTTCAGGACATGCAAGTGGTTCAGGTGAATTCTGTGGTGAACACGGAGACGACGATCAACACGGACTTCTCTCCTCCCGTCTTCCAACTACAGCAGTCGGTAGTGCCCGACACTTCGGTCATCCGGATGGTGATCATGAGTGGCGAGTCCATCTTCCCTTCAGAAGCTCACATAATGTAGGTAGAGAGAGGCTTGGGCCGTGTATCTCATCCACCTGATTTTTACCCTTAAGACACCCGAACGGCAACTTCTCAAGCTCGATGAACATGGATCTAATGCCGGAGAAGGACGTCGCCGTCAACCTGAACATCAAGACTGTAGTGGGCTTCCCGACCAGGTACAGAAGTCCATATTCACTATGACCGATGGACTTTCTCAGCACGCAGTTCCACGTCTTTGAAGCGGAGGCTTACCTCCCAAAGTTCTCGATGTACGCGCCCTGTGACGACAAGATGCCCGACCCCCTTGGAAGGGTCGAGTTTCTGCTAAAGGAGAAACCCGAGAAGGTGAGTGCAAGATGAAGTTAAAAGAGGTTGGAAAGATCAATTAAGTTGACCTACGTGGGTTTGAGAGATGCATTTTAGATCTCGATGTGGATCCAAGACAACTTCCTCCACCATGAGGGTGTCCAAGTGGAGAACGAGGAGCTGAATGCGCGCTTCTTCGACATCAGGAAGAGCGCGGTGCTCAGAATCCACATGAACAAGGAAGGGAAGGTGGGAGTTACACCTAAGATGGGTCGGACAGATTCTCCTTTCTCAGGTGGAAATACGCACGGACGACTTCGAGCTAGCCGGGAACCTCATTCAAGCGATATCCGAGGCCCTACAGCTGGACGTGCTCAGGAGCAAAGCTGACTTTCCGACGGTGGCCGACGAGATTACCGAGATCGCCAACATGGTAAGTGTATTTAAAGAAACTGATAAGGAGAAGCGGATCAGTTTGGTTAAAATTTGCCTAATTCCTTCATTGGATACTTCGATTCTCAAGAAACCAAATCAGTCCATATAACGTGTCTTATATTCGCGTATGAAGTTACCTCCTTTAGCTTCACGACCTGTACTCGATCAATGAGCGCCTATCGACCGAGTGGGCCGAGAAGAGTTCCATCGTCAGGCAATGTGTGCTCCGCGCCGAGGACTACATGGTGACGAACCAGCTGTAAGTAGTTCTCGCTAACTATCACCTTCTGGTCCGTGAAAAATCGTTCCTAAGGCAGACACCTCAATTCGTCCGAGAAGAGAACTGCATCCAGGTTTTAAAAAGCCCTATAGTCGTTCCTCTTTGTGAAAATCACATATCTTCTTCCACAAGCTCGATTCTAAGAGACCATTCAGGAAGTTGGCGCGGAAACACTACGTGAAGCTGATGCAGCTCAACGAGGCGATGATCGTCGACTGGACCGTGCGGCGCAACAACAAGGAGCGATTGTGGGCCATGTTGCGGCAACTCCACAAGATCATGGACAAGAGCGCTAGGCTTAGAGGTAGGACGTGGTAGAAGGTTCTTGAGATTCAACATGAATGTTTGTAGTGGGTGAACCGGCTACACAACTCATCGCCGCCTGCAGAGAAGCCTTCCGCAACCAGAACTTCGCCGTTCTTCCTAAGATCTTGCTCCATGGCGTGTGATTGGTGTCGGATTCGCCACCACCTCATCAATTGAACATTTATTAGCCATACTTGTGGCTTAAAGTGTGATTTCTGTCCATGGCCAATATGTACATGGCCACAAATGAAAGGTTCATCTTAACCACACCGCGGCGCACTCTTGTTCGGTTCCATTCGCGAGGGTCATGTTTGACGGAAGTCATGGGGAAAGTGTCGAATGCGCCAAATGCCTCTTCTCTAGGCGGGTAGCTGAAGTATATAGAAGACGGCAGATGGTTCAACTGGAAGACTACAGAACTGACCAAAGATCAGCATTGCCGAAGGTCCCTCGAACCCTTGAGAGCGATCGGGCTCCAGTCGGCCGCCCATCTTTGCTACCGAAGAAGGGCCATATCCATCTAGGCCATTGATACCCATTAGTTCCATCGGTGGGGCCACTTGGGATGCTCCACTCTCGAATCCATATCATGTTACAGTACCCCTTGAAGCCCAATCTAACCCCTCAGAAGCGCGCCGAACCTCCCACAACTTTCGCTTCCGCGCTCCTTTCATTGGAATAAATCAATTAATCAGTTCGCTGCACCGCGTTCTTCCCTGGCCGGCCTAATGATGTTGTTATTTCACGTGCCACTAGCGACCGTTTCCGCTCCGCGGAGAATCCTTTCTCCATCGCCGCCGTCTTCATTCAACGCCGCGATTTGATTTTCGCCATCGCCTCGGGCGAATTAAATTTCGACGCTTCTGTTCGCTTTTATGCGCTGAACGCCTTCGCTCACTTCACCTCGAAGCGTGGCGAGACCCTCCTGTATGAGTGGTAATAGTAGTCTGCGGATTATGTTCGTGCTTTTGATCTTCTTCTGGCATCCTGTGACTACTCAAAGGGCTCTAAACGGGAACGTGGGCCTTTCTGTGAAGGATCTTACGTGATTCACGGCAGGACTCGCGCCTCCATCCGATCGATACGGTAGATGCCGAGGCGTAACTCATTTCCGCAAAAAGCGAAATTCGATTTCGCTTATCACTGCCTCGATCGGATTCATTAGCGGCGACGGCGTAACCGACACGTCAAACGAACCTTGCCTACTTCGTTTTGCTCTGTGCGGCGGGACCACATGTCCGTCCCTGTGGTGTCGTCTTCCAGCCGAGTGCGTGCAACCTAACTTCGTTCGGATCCGCAGTCAGTCGCGCGCATTATTCATTTCTAAATTGTCCGATGCGGCTCGAATTGGCTCAGGAACATTCTGTGGTGAATGATTCATGGAGAGGGCAGGAAGCGGATCTAAGTTGCCAGGAGTATTTCCAGAGCCGAAGCTAGGATGAGGCTAAAGATGGTCACGGATGAACACGATCTGGATATATCCCAGAATTGAACGTCTTTCACTATGACTTTATAATATTTTTTGTCGCCCCTGTAGGAGATTTTCTGACGTGTTTGGACTCGCTTTCGCCAAGCCGCCATGAAGACCTCCTTCTTTTTGAGGAGCTGGGGAGGTGGTGCATATACTTAGGAAGCCGGAAGCTCTACTTGCGGGCACATTTGAGGATGTTATAAGGTCCAATTTTGATTCCTAGCAGACCTGATACCGACAAAGCTTTGAAAGAGCCGAAAACTGATAATACGAAAGAAGGACTGTAGAACATAACGACAACAAATATAAAACAAGGTTTGCTGATGGACTATGGGAGCGTCCCTCTAGCAACACATTGAGCTGGAAGAGGAACGCTCGCTTTTTTTTTTCTTTGCCCATTGCTGCGAATGGCCCAAAAGAGTCCTTAAGGGTTTAGTTTTATGATTTAAAAAACACTATTTCATCATTTGACATTTTGGAACGTGTTCCTAGCATTTTGGAAGTCGAGATTGTCGTCTTTAAGGATTCAGAGATGACGTTTTTAAACGCCTCCTTAGCGATATCTTCTTCTAGTCATTTATCCTAACATCATTTTCAGCTCTAAACAACAAAACATAGCAGATGGCACATCCTCTTTTACGCAGAAATTCCTTGATCTGCATCACTATGCGCGTCTTATCCATCTTCTTCCACTGCCTTATCTCGTTTCCCTTCACATCTAACAAGTGATAAAACACTTGATAGCAATAACGGGCAAAATAGGGCCATAAACTGGTTGCCACATGGGTTGATTTCATTGCTCTCTCTGCTCCTAAAAGCCCTAAAAGAAAGCAGGTCCTTTCTTAATGGTATTCAGTCCACAAAAGCCAAAGTTCGCTCCTGATCTCCATGCTCCCAGGTCTGAGCTATCGAGCCGAGCCCTTCCCGCTCCTCACATCATTTTCCACATCCACGCGCCCTAGTCCCACAAAACACGCTGAAACGTGTTTACCGCGCAACTTCCACTTTCCACATCGACTCGTTTCCCAAATTGGATTACTCCGCTCGCACCTGTTCCGTCCCCGGCGTATCGGCACCCTTCTACGCCCTCCGGATCTCCGAGGACCCTTTAGCGGGTGGTCACTCGCGCCTCCGCCTCCTTGTTTTCTCATCAAACGTCGCGAGGCGTCAGTCTTGGCGCGCTAATGAAGGGCGCGCGTCTCCAATCGAATTTCCCGCCTGGCGCCACCGACATTAGCTCACGGCTCGGCACGGTCTCCAAATAATCGCCCCCGGGCGCGAGAACAACAAAGTGCAATTAAATGAAATTAGAGTGAAATCACGACTCGCGCGGCCGCAAATGCGATTAGAGGTTTATGGGCGCGCGGAGAGCGAATCTCGCCTCAGGACAAACAGCACATTAAGCGGCGATGGCCACGAGTCTTCGGAAGGAAGCGACGAGGAGGGGCCTAGAGGTCGTGGTCACTTAGTGCACTTTTGGGCAGCGCCACGCCAGGACCCTGATCTCCGGCGGGCCGTTGCGTTCTACGCTGGCCGCTTCTTGATCCACGCTTGACAGAGAATCTAATTTCGAGTGTTCTGCTTCGAGGTTTTTGAGGTGCCTACGTGATATAATTAAAGCTCTCTGATTTACTAGGTCCTTAGCTGCATAATGAGTTTTTGCCCTGTGAGATGCGTGGAAAGAATCTATATTTGTGATTATCGATTTGAAATTAGATTCAAGGTGCTTTTACGTTCTCCTTCCTGGTCATGCTTTCGCGCCTTCGCGATTAGGTGGTCATGATCGATTGACATGATCCTGACCGCCAGAGGTCGAATTTACCCTAAGCAGTTTCTGACTGACTACCCTCCGACTGCTGTGGATCGGCTGACCTTTGACTGCTGCCTACGGCCAGCCCTTGGGTACACTATTATCACCTCAAAATCTGTGCTATACATCACAAGCCGTAAGATTCGGCTTGAGAGTGAGGGTTTCCGTTTTTTATTCCATGACTTCTTGATAGTCAAAGAACTCGAGAATTCGAACCTATCCACATCCGAGGCGCAGTTTTTGTGTTCGGCGCTGAGATTGGCTGCGAATCCTTAGATATTAATGAGGAGGCAGCTGCACGTCTAAGTGCACGGTCCGACTCCCAGCAGGTTTTCTCTGAGTAAGTTCCTTAGCAGTTCCTTATGTCTAACGATTTTTTGTCCAGGAATCTCTTGGACGTCTGCGGAAGACGTTACGACCCTTTCTGCGTCTTCTGATCCAGTTCATCCAGGTGATCATAAATGCGTGATACGCATGCGGACTCCCTCTAGGCCTCTCCATAGGTGACCTACCAACGTCAAGAGAAGGTGCACATTTTTGCAATTGATCCGATCGACGTCTCACTTCTCTCTCTCGAAGTCTTGTCCCTCCATGTTTCAAAGCAGTTCTCTTTAGGCTTTCGACGTTGTACGGAGCGCGTCTGTAGTTTACGCGCCGATGCCAACGTCCGACGTCCAAAGACGGGACATCCAAAATGCCTGGAGCGTTTTTTGCTGTTTTTTACACATACTTAACTAAAGTGATGTCGTGCCTAACTCGCCCAATGATTAAATTGTAGTCTGGACCTTTGCAATCCCTGGCGAGCAATCTTTCCGAAAGGAGTTCCACCGCTGCACCGGGGAACAACGCCCGTTCCCGTCGTGTACCTACTTAATGGCACTTTCCCAAATGGGACACCTCGAAAACAGCGCCTTTGTCTTGGCAGAAATGTGGACCTCCAAGGACCTGCGGCATCTCGGGAAAATGGCTTATTTTCGCTGTTTCCGCCGCCGATTCTCCTTCAGGCGGAAATCGTTCCTCCACCACTTTAGCCACTTGCCCGAACAAGCTGCTAGGAAATGGCTCTGTGGCCAGTGGGATAGGTAGGTTCATGTCGGGGTTTTAATTTGAAATGCTGTAACGGATAGAAGGGTTCCTGGGCATGAAACCCTTTTTTTAAATTCCTCTTTCTTTTTAGACCCTTTTAGAGAAGCCTTTTCAAGTCCTTTTATTTTGTCCACTACTTTATATATTTGCTTTCTTTGGCTTAAAATCACAATTAATCAATGCAAAACGTAAAAACAAAGAAAAATAAGGCGATAAAGCTGTGGACAATAAATGCTGTTTTGTGTGACGACATGAATTCTATTTTTCAGCGCTTAAGATTTGCTTTAGATCTTTAAAATCGGAATTGATCTATGAGTTCGAACAATGCTTACGTCAAAGGGAAATTCGTTTAACTTCATGAGCCGCAAACCTTAATACTTTACTTTTGAGAATAACGTTATTTACAGCTGTTCGTTTTAAGGACCCAAATGATTTTACACTCCGGTTTATGGAAACTGTATTACTCATATTCCACCTAGAATCTAAATCACCACCCTAGTGGTAGTGCAATACTTGAAAATTGAGTTTGATATGAGCATCTGTGTTAAGAAATTCGAATCACCTTTGGTCCACATCTTATTTGTCCTATGCTCTTCATTTCTACGCTCAAGATTCTCCTAGAGCTCGGGTACTTTTATCAAACTTACATTAGCTACTTGGTTCTAAAGCATTGTTGCTTGTAGCTAAATTGCATTACCCACGCACAAAATATCGAATATTCGGCAACGCTCTTCAGGTAGCCCGGCTTGGACCTCCATCCGTCTTCTGTTCGCATTCTTATAAATAGGTAATCTCGGGTCGCCCGACCATTAATCCTCGTGACGCGGGCGACAATCCACAAATCCCCTTATCGGCGATTTATCATCCGCGCGGCACCAGTTCCGCTCGCCCTCCCCTTCTCCAGTGTTGCGTCCCACGATTCGGCCCCTTCTGCGCCCAATCGCGGCGAAACACTTCGCGGACATAATTAAATGGAGGTGCCGTTGGTTCCTGACCTGCTGGACCTGTCGCGCACCCTTAACGAGGTTGAGGTTTCACCGCCCGCTAATCCAATTGTTTTGCCCGTGACCCAATTAATTTGTGGAAGCAATCTGGTTGGAGCTGGTCCCTAGAGAGCTGAGCATTTCGCGTGTTCTCGTACTTCTGTTTCGTAGAGGTCGGACATAATAGTATTTTGTTGATGTGTTCTTCTTGGCGAAGTAGGTCATGAGAATCTCGCCTATTTGGACTTCGAGACGTTGGGCGATTTTGCCTAAAACATAGTTTTCCAAATGCTTTCCGTCTGTATGTCCTCGTTCTTGATAAAATGATTTTCTTCTGGCCAGTCCGTTTTTCCATCCAGGTTTTAAAGTTTGGAGGTTTAGGATCGTCTGATCTCTTCACATCCGTTCAAAGGTTTACGATTAACTCCATCATCCTTCTGCCTTATTTATGATCTAACCGGTACGACGATAATTAGCATTGTCATGAATTCTTTGCATAGGGAAAACACAGCATACAAAGAGTATCGTGGCTCTAATTCTGATCACCAGTACTGCTCCTGGTCCATTCTAATAAGCTGATGTTCTTCTAACTCCTGGTATCACTAATAGCAAACCACAAACTACAAAAAAGATTGTTCAACAGTGCTTTATCTGTTTAATCCGCAATAAATGAGGATTATGAGGATGGAAGTCGCAAGTTTCAAAAACTCCAAACTTATATACGTTTTTCCACGAATATAAGAATGCAATTGGATTGTTAAAGTGAATTTTTCCAATCAAATTTTAGATTTCTACTCAGGCTTCTCTAACATACAAACGCTACTGCATGCTTTAAAACATTCCTTATAGGACAGGCTCCCCATATTCGGTCATCGAAGACACTGTTATGGAAAACGATCATAGTCTCTATAACTGCTTATTATGTGACCATTTTTTACATTCTGTCCCCTTATAACGACCGTGACAGCACAAACAACAATTCAGGGTCTTCCAAGCCCAGGCTAAACCCACGAGGGCCCGAACAGTGAACTCGCGCAATCAATAGGGTTGTGTCGGATGATTAATGCCGGAGCGTCACGAGCTCTAAGATTCGTTCCTCGCGGAATTCACTCGCCTTGTTATCTCCGATCGTGTCGAGAGCCCGTTTCGCCAACTTTTCCCCGCTACTTTCAGAAGTTGCGAAGCGAAGCTGCTCAAGGGGTCGGGATGCGCCGCGAGGACCAATGAACGAGCCGACTCTTCTCCTCCTGCTTGTGCTCCAGGCGGCTGTGGAACGGGTGCTGACCTCGGGACCGGCATCGGGCCCGGGCTCGGCTTCGTGGCGGGACCGACATCCTCAGACGCGACAGGACCGCTACTGTGAGTCGTTCTTGGCTTAAGGAGTGTGTTGCACTACAGTAAGAAGAAACAAATGGGAATAATTTTTCTATGGTGGTGTGGAAAACAAAGCATACATATAAACGAGCCAGAAGCTCATTGTCTGATGGCAGGTGTAGCTTCTTAGAATATGGCCAACGCAAGGGAAACACATTCCTTCAGAGCTCTGAAAGATGGGATGCTTTGGTTGCTTCTGTTTGACTAAGCTTCGGCTCCATATTCAAACTTGGGCTCCCCAAACTGAAACATTCATACTGTAAATTCAATCCAAAGTATTCGCATTCATTGTTCGCATTCATTGCCACTCTAGTTCGCGATCACACGCATATCCAATTCCCAGAGGATCAATGGCACAGCGCATGAAGAATCCAGTAGCAGAGCAACCGAACATATCAAAGTTATGAGCACAGATCAGCCCTTTACAAAACAAAAAAAAACATGGATGGCGTTACTAAGAATACCCTGGTGAATCCAGCCTGCACTACAGTGTTCTAACTGATCCTCACGCTCTAGTAGCCAATGAAATAAGCCAAAGTGCAATTTTGCCCCCTTCCATATGCAAAAAGTTCCTCCTGAGTGGTTCGCGTCACCGGTGACCAATGAAATGTAAAGTGCTGAAGCTTCTGGCTCATCAAAAGTCCGTTCCAAGCCGAACGCTGTGACATGGACGAGCAAGGGGAGAAACCTGTCCAGTGGTCGACTGGCTTCTCTTCTGAGCTGCAGCTATTCCTGGACCGGACGTCACTCACTGAAACGTGCTCTGCCACTTCCTGAAGTCCAGTCCGGCGTAAGACGCGTCCATCAGAGATCGCGGGAAATTAAAGGAGTGCGCGTTGCCTGGCAATCTGCTTTATTGGATCAGTTAATCACGAGGCTCGCGAGGCCCGAATTCCAACACTTCCCTCGCCAAACGTTAATTAAGCTTCCATCCAGGACTTCCTTGCCCCGCTGGCATCGTTTCTGGTTCCCTGGCCGTTAAGGTTGGACTAAGGCTGCTTCCACAGCTCCAAAATATGTTTTGCCTACCGGTTGACATTATCTGCAAACGATGTGGTTTATCTTGAAGGGGAAGGGGTTACCATATTGTTACCAAGGTTTAACTATAGAACTGTGTTTTGATCACCACATAACACCACATTTTTTATCACAGCGTGTTTTGCCCCGATGATTGGCCATCATCCACACCCTAGGTAGTCAACAGTAACATGTCCTTCTTAAGAAGACATTGCTCAAAATTGGGATATACCGAACTGATGGCAGTAAAATCAGTGATGGAATCAGGTGACCCACAGGATGTATAAGGCGGTGTAAGCGTTTTTTCTTCTCTTTATACTTGACACCCCCGGGTGCTCCGGACTCTACTACGCACAATCAACCAGGATTAGTTAGCATATCAAGCCAATGTTGCTTTGGCTTCCAGCTACCTCTTAGCTAAGAGTTTTGCCATACTTTTGGGTAAAGGGCTTTGCCTTTCACTCACAAGGTTAATTAATCCCAGATACTTAACAACCATCGGAAGCAAATTTATCTCTTCCCAACCCTCTCGCTGTATACTTTCCACTCCCATTGCGTTTTTTATTCTCTTATTCTGCGCAAAATGTTCGGGCCAAATAGCCCAATTGCAAATCGCTCCACTGGAGCCGCGTGCGACGTCCTCTGTAAACAAGGAGTAAACCAGTCAGTCCTTGCCTTGATGAAGTAGCATCACAGACGAGGGGCTCCGAGCACTAGGCTGAAATATTTCTGAGGCCAGGAACATTTTACTACTGTATTTCTGTGTCTGATCCTTTAGGCTTATCATTGGAAAGAAGCAAGTTGTAGAACGGTACAGAACCATCCCTACTCCCAAGATCCGATTTCCAGGCTACAGTAAGCCTCCATTCCCTAGCCTTATCTCGGTTTCCCTCTCTTTTCTTAGATACCTTAGTACTTCTCGAATCCTTACAAAACCAGCAGAAAATGGACCGTCAAGCCAATTGAGGATTTCAAAAAGAGTGTCCAAAAAACCACCCTTACTCCCAGAGATCCCCTCGGGGCGATCTGCCTCGTGAAGAAGCCATTTCCGCCGCGTCTTCAGGGACCGCTCGCTCTGTCCTAAATGGCCGTATTTGTTTGTTTGTTGCGGCGACTTCGTCGGATATCCCGATTGGAAAGGAAAAGGTCTGTTGCGTTGGGCAACGCCGTCGTCTTCGCTCCTCGTTGATCCCGGCTCCTCTGGCGATGTGGCTATAATCATGGCGGCGAGCGTGTGGAAAAGGGCGCCGCCTCCGGGCACTTCTCCACGGCGGCTCCTCCCCACCGATCCGGGCGAGGTGCGCGACCACTTCCTCTCCGCGGCGCCGTTTCCAAGTTGTCCCCTTTCTTCCTCTGATTGGAAGCGTTCAATTGGAAAACAAGACCGCTCCCCACGGAGAGACGTTCTCCCGACGAGGAGAACTTGATTAACCGCCGCGAACATCGCCGCCCCTCCGACGCTTCTCGAACTTCGCCAGCGTTTGTTTTCGGCATCGCCGCACTTTGATTTACGCGTCAAATTCGGTCTTGATGATGAGCCGCCCGTCACGTTTTATGAGATCGCGCCGACCGAAAACTCAATCGCCCCGCGGCTAACTATCCTAGTTGGCCTTCTTGGCTGCTTGTGGAAACATCGCCTTTGGCGGCTTTCCAGTGAAGTCCTTTCCTCCTGTGGAAAACCGCCTCTTTTCGCCTCTTTTCATATGTTTGCAATTGTGGAATCTAATCACGAGAGGAACGGAAGAGAATTGAGTATATTATTATGAGTGTTTTCAAAGAATGGACGTTGTTTTGTTGCTAGGATGTCCGCCTTTCACGTCACTTCAGTGAATATCCCTTCGATCGGCTTTAGAGATTCGTAAAATCCAGTATTTTCAAACACTCCAAGTTGATCAGCTTCCAAGATATCGGATTTGCACTTTAGTTCAAGTCTTTTTGAGCATGCTTCTATCACCTTACTGTCAACCCTTACTGTTCCAAGTCAATTGATATTAAGTGCAGAAGATTCGCACGAGGAAGAGGAACCCTAAGAGGAACCCTAGGCTGTGTACAGCAGTGGCCAGTGCAATTTTTCAACCGATGAATTTTAAAAGATATAACTTATCCACTTCTAAACAGCTCGGATACAGCCCAAGAAGTGCGGAGCTGGATTATTAGCTGGATAGTTAGTGTTTTCCATGCATTAGGTCTCCATTTGAACCTTTTCAGATAGTATCCAGAAACTGTTTAAGGAGCATTAACCCAAACCGTACCCAAACTGGCCATTGTACCGCCTTTTTTTGGTTCTATTCAATTTAGCTGGAGCTTAACGTAGGAACTGAAAGAGCTTCGCTTTTTCCGCCACACACCGATAGCTAACGGGGGGCAATTACTCAAAATAGTTAGAATCAAAGCAATGTGTGATTAACCGACGCTTCAGCCTTGCTCATTCTTCTATTCTTAACAAATATTCTCTTGATTCTATACTCCCGGGCCGCTCTTATGCAAAAATTACCTTAAGACCGTTGTTCTCTGTGGTCATTAATACCCAATATTCAAAAGTGCTTATTTTTCATTCATTGGGAGTTTTCACCTTTAACTGTTATTTAGTTTCCCATCCACTTCCCACGTTGTTTTCCGCCACAACACCTTGACTCCGTAGTCCTTAACATTTCCCAGCTCCCATCAATACCACTTGGTCTCGCGCGGAAGCCGCAGACAGCCACTCAACGAAATTTTCTTTTTCTCCCAACGTTTAGTTTTTCGACGATATAGCTTCTCGCGGATGCGCTGCTTTACATCCCGAATGTCATTAATCCAAACTCCACTTGGCTACAAGTGCACGCGTCTGCGCCCACTTCCTGGACGTGGCTCCTCCAGGAAGTGAATTAGCGTCGCCTTTGGAGTCGTTATTCGTTACGGTCCTGGTCGTTACAGGTGCGCCGTGTCCCAGCACGAAAAGATGGGGTTTCGCCTCAGCCAATCACCAAAAGAGCCACATGAATCTGTCCTATTTGGTCTTATTTGGGAAGAGCTTCACTGAAAAATTCCAAACCACGATTTTCTCTGAGAACGTTGCCAAGGCATCAATCTAATCAAAACCTTCTAAACTTTCATGTTTTTCAAGCGTAAAATCTAATCAAAAGCAACAGCTTTCCAAAGAGCTCAACCTGGTTACCTTTCAATTCGTTTATCCGGTAACCAGTGACCTTCGACTCTATTCCCGGAAAGGCCATTTCTTTTTATGGTATAAAAGGCGGCGGCTCTGAGGGACCAATTTTCTTTAAGGCTGTGATCTTCTAACACGCTTTCGCATGATGCTTTTATGAAGTATGCGCTTTAAGATAGGCCACAAATCACTATAACATGGCAAGTGCACGCATCGTATATGTGATATTACCATCCCTTTGACAGAGCCCACCTATCCTTGTCCTCTAGGACGAAATCTTTGGAAACCTGCAACCTTCATTCCCCGTAGTGTTTCGTTCTTCCTCGATCGTGTCCCGCCCTACCCTTCTCACCGCGATTCTCATATTTCCCACCCATATCGTGATCCAAGACGCGCCCTAGCCACCGAACTCGACTTACAGGAGTCCCCGTCGCTCCACCGGTCCCGCCGCTCCTCCGTCTTTCACGATTCCCCTCCGGAAGAGCGCGTCGAGACCGCGCGACGCCGTGAGCCTCGCGGCGCTCCAGAATGCCCTCAGGGCCGTCCGGCTTCTCGTCGTCGCGATGACCACGCAGTTCACGAAGCTCTTCTCGTTCATCCTGGCCAACGTGCACGACCCGCCGCCGCCTTCGGAAACGCTCGGTAAGCGGCGGCTGCAGTCGCGCATTAATCTCCGGAATCGCTTCCCTCATTTGCACGTCGGCGGCCACAAATCAGAGGAGCTGAAGGAGCCGTCCAGGGCCCTGTGTCAGTCGACCACACGCGCCGATGAATTCAATTTGTCCAAATGATGGAATTGTTTTGTGCGCACTGCGTCCGAAATTGATGAAAATGGCCCTTTTCTGAGGGCAAGGGAGGTCGAAAAGAGAGGCCGAAGCGGCGAGTTATGCAAATCTCTGGGGAGAAAATTCCGCGAATTTGGGTCACCTGTTCTATTCTATAAGTAGCTTATACGAAATTGAAAGAATAGGGCAGTCCTAGAGCATTCCAGGATTTGGCTAGCTCAACTCCCACAAGTGTGGTATAATCCTATGGGCTCGTTAGGACTGTAATTCTTATCTCTGTTGCTAAGGGGAGCCAGAGGCGACTCGTGAAGCGATACTAATTTCAAAGTGATTCCTTGGAGGTAAAAGGCCTCATTTATAAAACTTTCTCGAATCATTCTTCTCGAGTCATCATCACTTTCTCGAGTTTTTCGAGGCAATCCTTGTGTTTTTAAGCTCCTCTGGAACAGGATCTTCCCTCTTTTCACATCGGTCAGGAGTACTTCCGTACCTTCAAGGGAGTCAGATACATTGGCTCCTTAAAAAGCTACTGTTTCATTCAAGATTTCATTGATTTGAATGAATCACCCAAGCTGCAACAAGCAACAAAAAGAACAACAACATTTTTCAAGCACGCGAGAGCGAATTATGTAAATCGCTCGGACGGAAACGCGTGCTCCTCTGATTTGCGTTCCCCGTTCCCCCTTTTGGAAGTCGCCCTCGACGGGGCGATCCAGAACCATAATTGTTGCCGGAATCGAGTTAGCCGAGGACACATGTGGTCGCGACGCCGGTTTGGAAATCCGAAAAATAACAAAATTTGGATCGAGACGACGCGGTTTAAGGGTTCTGATTCGATTTGCGAAGGAGCGCTTTTGCAAAAGCCTCCTCCTTCGGAGTATTCATTCGATTTGCGCGACGTATAACGCGATTTTGATACGGCGCGATTATCATAATGAGCCACGGTGCGGAGAGCTCCTTAGCGCGGCGCAGCGCATTCAAGTCGGCGAGTTGCGCTGCAGGGTGATCTATGGCATTACTTCTGATGGGACAGTGCTTTATAAGACGGCATTTTATTGATTTATTTTGTATGTACATCTCAATCAACAGCTGCATAGGACAACCCAATCCGTTGGGTGTTCTGTTACATCACCACTATCCAATTTGTCAGAGTGCAACTTATCAAAAGCCGAACTGTGTGAGATGTATCCACTTTCTCCTCATGGAAAACATCATTCGTCCTGTCACATCCAATAGGGATAGAATCATCCGGTTGAATTATGACTAATGTAAGACTTTGAAGATCAGCTATCACGTGATAAGTAGAAAAATGAAAATATTTGTAATTAAGACAACAAGGAACATGATAATTCATTATCAAAAAGCCTTCCGCGATGCGACCCTTAAGATTACTCCTTTTTGGAAATATGCGGACTTTTTTTTTATTTTTGCGCTTTGGAGAACTTCCTGTTTATGTTCTTCCATGTGGCTCAGCCGAGCTAAAGAAGAAGAAATAATACAAAGCAAACCGTTGCTCGTAAACCCCTAAACTGGTGTGATCGATTCTTTTTAGGGAATTTTTTTCTTTTATTATTTTTTCCCAAGTGGCTTTGTCGAGCCAAAAAATGAAGTAGCAAAAAGTGATATGAAGTCAAGCATCAACCCTCAACTGTCCCCTTTGACACCCTACAAGCTCTCGGCAAAACAAGAAGAGAAAAGTGAGAGATGAATGGGCCCCGTTAGAAGCCGAATCTCTTCTTCTGGCTAAACGCATTTACCCTCGGCGAAAAGTTACTCTGTCGCCCGCGATGTCCACTCAACCGTTCCACTCGTCACCCTCGGCCCGCGCTTCCTGTGATGCGAACTCTCTTCGCGCCCTCCCTAATCGAATTATCCGCCGGAGCGTCTCGGATAAAGTTGCCGCGAATCTCGGCGAGTATTGTCGTGCCGGACACGAGGATTTACATAGATAGCGAGTCGAGTTGAGAGGTCTCAGAGGGAAGAGGCGCGTCTTCGCGCCTCCGAGAGACACTTTGTCACTTTGTCATCTCGGGAGAAGTCTGTCCCGGCCTCTCCAGAATGTTTAATTGAAAAGTTGGCGTTTGCGGATTCACGCGCGCCTCCCATGTCTCCAAGATTCGCGCGCTAGCCTTCCGAGTCGCCGTAGGCTTCTGGCTCATGGTCGCCAGGGCCTTCATGGCCACCGACATCCTCCAACTCATGGGGTATATCGTCGCCAATGTCTCCGACATTTCCGATCCTGGTAGGTAGGATTTTAGGGGCACTGAATGCTGGCTAGGCGTTCTTCTTTTTGGGGCTTCTTGGCCAGTCCAACATGGGTGATTTTTCCATTCCAAAGGGAACACCTGGTTTGGCTCCTTTTGAGCCAAGTAGGTCTTCATTTGAACGGCCACGGACCTCTCTCTCTCTCCAAATGCCAGATTCTCTCATTTCCTATTCCTAGCCTCCATCTGCACAAATATTTTCGCACCCTCGCCTCTCCTATTGGCACGTCTTTAATTTCAAGGGCCAGCAAGGATCCACCTCAATTAAATCCCGTTCCCAAATCCGGACGCGTCTGACCTCCCTAAGACTTTAATTTAGCCTCAAGTGTCCTTTAATACCTCTAAGCCTCATCGTCACTATTTGCTCGGCGGTCTCCGCGCGACTCCGAAATTCATTCCAAACCTCTGGGGACGTCTTCGGCGCCGAACAAATGCATTAGGGAGACAATGAGGAGATTCGTTGCCTCGGGGAGGAGGGGGCGCAGGAGTAAACAAGAGCGGCAAAGAGGTCCCTAAGGAGTCGTGTCGAGACGCGATTTATTGCAGGAAAATGATTTCGATGAAATGCGGAAGATTTACGCCGGGCTTTGTTGCTTAGAGCGCGCTACTCTTTGAGACAAGTGCCTAAGGGAGGAGGCTAGAAGTGGGCGACTAGAGATGACGGTGCCAAGCTTTTTGATCCAAGCCTTTTGAATCCTAGGTTTAAAGATAATGAACTTCTGAAGAATGAAGAATAAAATAATGAAAATTTTGAACCACAAAAATCCGACTTGCCATGCACGTTTTTTTTTTGCATTTTTATGCTTTTTGTTTGTTTTTTCGTAATCATTTGCCCCAAAATGCCAAAAAAATTGGTTTTATTGCGTATGAAGGAGGAGGGATGGCCTAATGTTTTGAGGCGTACTGTAGTAGAATGGCTATAGCAAATTGATAGTTTCAGCAACAGGTAACTGGCGGCCCAACTAGCTACCAGCAAACGGTAGGTACTAATACGTGACTCGCCTACTTGGAATTTGACGGTCTGGTACAGACCGTCAAAAACTTTTTTTGAATGGAGCTGAAAATTCTGTATGGCGCAGTACAGGGTGAACGGATGCAAAAGTAGGAACATATCTACAAAATAGGTGCGGCCCTTACGGTTATGTTACGATTTTCTAAGAATGTAC